>PVHX01009726.1:30622-74708 GCA_004024805.1 Geosciurus inauris | reverse complement strand
AAAGATTAGGTAGGATCCAGAGTCTCAAAAAACAATACCTCCAATTCCCAGGATACGGTAGAAAGTCACTTATACAAAGACCAAGAAAATCACAGCATGAATGAGAAAGGACAATCAACAGATGCCAGCCGCAAGATGAATCAGATTTTGAAATGATCTGACAAGAATATTAAAATAGTCATTATGAAAATGCTCCAGGAACCACTACACATATTTTTGAAGCAAATGAAAAATTAAGAAATCTCAGCAGAGAAATAGAAGTTCTATTTTTCTATCTATCTATCTATCTATCTATCTATCTATCTATCTATCTATCATCTATCTATCTATCTTATAGAATTCACATTGAAATTATACAACCAAAGCATTCAATTATGAAAGTAAAACCTTGCTTAGTAAGAAAGGTAGGTTGGTGTTATGGTTTAGATACAAGATACCCCGCCAGGGGCTGGGATTGTAGCTCAGCGGTAGAGCGCTTGCCTCGCATGCGTGAGGCCCTGGGTTCGATCCTCAGCACCACATATAAAGCAATAAAATAAAGACATTGTGTTCATCAACAACTAAAAAAAAATTGAAAGGAAAAAAAAAAAAAGATATCCCCCCAAAACTCAAATGTAAGAAAATACGAGAAAGTTTAGAAGTGAAATGATTGAGTTATGACAGTCTTAACCTAATTAATTAACATTAATTCACTGATAGGGATTAACTGTGTGGTAACTGTAGGCAGGTAGGGGTGGCTGGAGGAGTGGGTCATTGGGTTGTGCCTTGGGGTATGCATTTTGTTCTTGGTGAGCCGAGTGCTCTCTCTCTCTCTCTCTCTCTCTCTCTGTCTTTCTCTGTTTCCTGGTGGGATGTCCTGACACACTTTTCTCCACCACCATCTTCTGCCATGATGTTCTGCCTTCCTTCGGGCCCTGAGGAATGGAGTTGGCCATGGATAGACTGAAACTTCTGAAACTGCGAGCCCCCAAACAAACATGTCCTCCTCTAAAATCATTCTTTTCAGATCTTTGGGTCACAGCAAAATGAATGGGTTCAATAGGAAAGTGGAGATGATATAGAATAGAATCAGTGAATTTGAAGATAGACCAATAAAATTTACTTAACATGAACAGCAAAGAATAAACAGACTGCATTAAAAAGAGACCTTGGAGAACTTACTAAAACCATTTCTATTTTACCTTCCTCATCTTTAAAATGAGGATCATGATTGTAGCTATAACCAAGGAATGTTGTGACAATGAATTAAAATGTATAAAGGGGATTATTTGGCACAGTGCCAGACACATAGTTAATTGCTCAATACAAGTTAACTATTGTAATCACCTTGGGTAGATAGCCATGCGATTATACCTCTTCTACAGTTAATTCAATTTAATATGATTCAATTCAATATGCACTTATTAATCACCATGTGTATACCAACGAGAAACAGTATTTAGATTACATATTCTGGTGGAAAGGGCACACACTTGGAACTCAAAAGGACTAGATTCATCTCCAGAATCTACCACTTTCCAATGGAGGGGCCTTAGACATGATTTTGAGACTTCTAATTCTCATCTGTAAAATGGAGAACAAACCATCCATACAGAAGGATTAAGTAGGCATCTGGTACATAACAGAGGGAGAAAAATACTAGTTCCCATGTTTTAACTTTTATTAAAGACTCTTAACAGTTTTGTAATTACTATACTAAGAACTGCACATATTCAGCTGGGTGCGGTGGCACACACCTGTAATCCTAGCAGTTTGGGAGGCTGAGACAGGAGGATCGTGAGTTCAAAGCCAGCCTCAGCAACAGCAAGGTGCTAAGCAACTCAGTGAGACCCTGCCTCTACATAAAACACAAAATAGGGCTGGGGATGTGGCTCGGTGGTCAAGTACCCCTGAGTTCAATCCCCGGTACCAAAAAATAAAAAAATGAAATAAAAAACTGTACATATTCAATATATACAGTTTGATGAGTTTGGAATATGCCAAAGGCTGTTACATCATCACCACAATCAAGGTTATAAAAATACCCAACACCTCCAAAAGTGTCTTTATGAAACGCTCTTTGCCTCAAGTTTTTATTAAAAAATTTTAAGTATACAGAAAATTGCCAAGAACAGGTACAAGAAATACTCATAAAACTGCCCCTTAAGCAAAGACTTTTTTAAGCAACTATCTGAGCATGGCATTATAGTGGGTTATGAGATGTTCTAAAGAAAGGGAAGACAGGCCTCCTCTCTTTAACAAATTTTTACTCTAAATGAGAAGGTGACAACACTGAATCATGGAATTGTAGAACTGGAAGGGACTTTGTAGCTACACAGATAGTAGACAGCCAGAATGTGTGAGGCCAAAGGATAAGTGCTGGTCTTAAGAGCTGAGAGAGCGATCACTGTGGGGGATGGCTGGGGTGGTTCCTTGACAAAAGTGTTTTTAATCAGGGTTTGGAAGAAGTCAGGGGTCTGGATGGACAGGCAGAGATTGCCACCATCTCTTGTAGAGGTGCAGTGGGTCTAGAACTGAGAAAGACAAGTTCAGGAGCTGGTAAGGGACCTTACTAGGTTCATTTCTTTTTCTTTGGCTAACAGGATAGAAAGAAAAGTGGAAGGACAGACAGGAAAGCCAGGCCCAGGCTGTATGTGACTATTCAGGAAATGACATTGGCATTGAAAGTAGCTCTGGTCTAAGTGAATTCCTAATAAACAAATAGTTATGCTAATTGCCCCATAGATAGCTCTACTCTTTGTCCCCTTCTAAGCCAATCAAATGCTCTACCCCTTAGGTTTATTTGAAGTGTTCTACTGTCAGCAACAGCTCCTGCTTATGCTTACTTGTGCCCCACATGCACACTCAAAATCACACATGCACATATATGTTTGTGCATTTTTACACATTTTCACATTCACACATACTCACATATGTACTCTCATGTGCATATATGCTCTCATGCACACCACAAAACACTACATTCATATATACAATCATATATTATATGCCTACCTCATGCATGCACACCATACCCCCGACACGCAAGCAGTTACACACACTCATATCCCTCAATCACACAGATCTGCAGAAACACAGGCATAAACATCTTCTGAAATGTCCTAACATTTATTTTCATGATGATATGATATACTATCAATGTGTAGACAATTCTACACAGTAGATGTAGTCATGTATTCTACTTTTTAGTTAAGGATCTCTACCAACGACAATAGAGATCATTGAATGAATGACCATTTTCCTCCAATACATTTTAGAAATTTTATTAAAAACAATAAAACACAGAAACATCAGATTCTTATTTTAAAGTAAAACTGACAGCATCTTCTGGAATTTTCCTGATGCTGCAACATTCTTGCCATTGTTAAGAAACAAAACCAAGTTCTAGGTCAAAAATAACAAGCTATATATACATATAAAGCTTGAAATCACAGATATATATATGTGTGATTTCAAGCTTTATTTTTGTGAGAAAGAGCTTCAAGATTTTACAGTCTCTTTTAATTGACAACAATAGTGGGGTTTCTTTTTATTTGCTTTGGGTTACCATCAGATCTTTTAATAATGACATTAATGACATGGCTACAAACCTTAAAATAAATGAGTGCAGTTTTATTGAGTATATTATTTCAATCTTCTCAGCATGTTCAATTTTATTCTATTTTCTGGAAGAGCCATTTATTTTTCAATTGGTCTTGTAGATTGTTTTTCGTAGAATCATCTTTTCATGGTGGCTAAATTAATCTCCCAAGTCTTTGGATTTTTATTCTTGATGTTTGAATCTCTTATGTGTTCTCCTTACAATCAGTTACTCTCATTTTATTTTCTTTTGTTTCTCCCTGTTTTGTAGGAGACTGTCTTTATTTTAATATTGCCTTTGACATTGTTGCACACTGTCGTTTTTGCTGTGGCTGTGAATGGCTTGTATGGGTGGATAGAGAACTAAAACACATGATAAAGAGTCCGACATCATCTGTATAAGGTTCTGAATATATATTTGTTATGATGAGCACCTAATGGTTGTATCTAACACTAAAGCAATAAAGGAAGCCCATTAAGCAGATGCATTGGTGCTTACTATGGTTGCTTCAAAGAGAATAAATAAATATTTCTCAAATACATAAACACCACCTGAGTCTTCATCTTACCAAAGACAATTGGGAGTCATAACAATAACTAGGAATTGCTTCTTTATTGCTTTCTTGGTTTTTAGTTAGGTAAAGAAGGCTCTGTAATTTAGTCCATTGGCTCCATAATGAGAAAACAAGGATTAATAATGTCAGTTAAACAAGTAATATACCTCATCTCTGACCCAGGATGATGATATTCATAATGAGAATGTTCTTATATAACTAGATATATTTAGCCTTTTAAAAAAATTGGGTCTGTTAACCCAGTTAGACAATTTTAGACCAGTCCAGTAGGAAATTTGGGTAAAGATGTAGTGACTCATAAGTCAACTTGGACTTTTCAGCAGATTAGTTGAAGGCCAGGGTCTGTACTGATTTGCTGTTTCCACTCACGTCTCTCTTCTCCCAGGGGCCATGGTGCAGGAAGCTACCAGGCCCTAGGTGTCCAACGAGACCAGCTGTACTATTTTTTTTTTTTTTTTGGTACTGGAGACTGAACTCAGGGACACTCGACTGCTGAGCCACATCCCCAGCCCTATTTTGTATTTTATGTAGAGACAGGGTCTCACTGAGTTGCCAAGTGTCTTGCCCTTGCTGAGGCTGGCTTTGAACTCACGATTCTCCTGTCTCAGCCTCCGGAAGTGCTGGGATTACAGGCTTGTGCCACCGCGCCCGGCTCCAGCTGTACTATTGTATTGAAAGAAACTAGCCTGTCCCTGTCATCCTTCTAACTCAATTTTTATTCTTCTCTTTGGTGATGGTGCTGTTGATAGTTGTGGTAGAAATAATGGTAATTGCTTTCTCTACACAAGTCAGTGGATAAAGTTCTCACATGAATCCTCTGACCCTGGTGAGAGACATTGAATGACCCTTTCCATTGCATCAAGGAGAAAATGGTCTCAGAAAATTTAGACAGCTTGTTCAAAAACCTGCCCTTCCTCCTTATGGCATAGATACTAAGCTGGGCGCAGTGGCACACACCTGTAATCCCAGCACTTTGGGAGATTGAGACAGGAGAATCGCGAGTTCAAAGCCAGCCTCAGCAACAGCAAGGCACTAAGCAACTCGGTGAGACCCTGTCTCTAAATAAAACACAAAAAAATGGGGCAAGGTATGTGGCTCAGTGGTTGAGTGCCTCTGAATTCAGTCCCTGGTACCAAAAAGAAAAAAAAGAAAAAAAGAAAAAAAGAAAAAATACTTACTAAACATCCATATTCTGTCCCACATTTACCTGAGCCCTTGTGGATAGATGGAACATTAAGAGCCAGGGTGTGAATATCCATTTGCTTGCTCTTGCTCTCTTGGTTCTATTGCCACAGTGACCTGGAAGCTGTTTGAGATGCTGGAGTCACAAGATGCAAGTGGATCTAAGAGAGCTGCCCTGGAGAGTTGTCAGATGTGCAGATGATTTTGCCCAAGTGGGAAATAAATCTTTGATATGTAGGTCACGTAGATTTTACTTATTACTCATTTCTGCAGCATAATGAGTAAATCCACTATAGTAAAATGATCCTTACTTTTATTTTGGTATGTATAGCTTAAAAATATGTTTGCATGTATTTCAAATTTTATTTCCATAAGAACTCTCAAAGTGAAATGTTAAATTTATTTCTACTTCATCAGCACAATGACAATACTGTCATTTTCAGATTCTTCTAGGCTCTTTCACAACTATACACTTTTCATTAACAACATTTATCACAACTGAGATTTACATAATTCTTTGATTAATGTCTGTCTAAAGTTCAAGCTCTTTGAGGATAGTATGTTTCTGAGACTGAATCAGGTGGTTAGTGCCTATTTGTTAAACTCAGTTAATAAATAAGAGCTAGCCTCAACAGATGAGTGCATTTTATCCCTATAGAGAAGCCACAAAGATTCTACTTGGAACAAGGAGAATTAGTTATGTGATTTGAGTAATCCATGGCATTTGGCAAAGGGAAATTGATTAATTCATCTTAGTTATAAGGCTATATCTACTGCTGAGACCAGATAGGGCATGTCCCTGGGCTAGGACATCCATTCTTCTAAATGTTTTAATATGGGAAATACTGACTTTAGGCTCTTTATATTTTCACATTAAAAATGATCTATAATGATGAACAACATTAACGCCCAATTTATTTGTATACTATGTTCTGGTAGCATGCCAAACTTTGTCGTGATTACTCTGGGGGTAGAGCAAATTTAATTGTATTTTATGTTTCAAGACCAAAGGGAAAAAAATCTATGAAAGCTTTGATTGCTGTGATTTTGCTTGGATTTTGCTTGTGTGAACATTAGACTTTGAACTTTCCATGCTGTATGTATTAATTATAGATATTAAGTATTGAATAGATGCTGGTTTGGAGTTTATGTAAACACTGGATGAATAGTACTCTTACTGGAACTCCTCTACGTTCAGTGTATTGTTTCCACAAGAAAATGACCCATCTTCTAATGGTGAGTGCCTGTGAATTATTTTATCTCCTGGGAGAGTGGATTCATTCTCATCTAACCACATTTTTTCTTTCTTCTTCTTTTTTAATATTCTCAAATGTATTTTATTTTAATTGGTTGTTACAGCACCAAAACATCTATTTATGTGATTTATTGGAGCAGTAATATGTGAATTGTCTATTGTAATGTAATGATTTTTTTTTCTCTTTTATGGCAATTAAGTCAGTAAAACTAACAATGCTGGTACAATATGAGTCTCTCATCTGGAGGAGCAGTATCTTTCAGGATAAAAACATTTAAAATGTACTATAAAATATGTGCAAATTTTTCTTATTAAATATTATTGTACAAGTGAAGATAATTAAAGAGATATTTCCATGACATAATGATTTTATTTACTTATTTATTTTTTGGAGTAGCTGTTCTTGGTACCTGTTGTCCTAAGAAAATTGACCAGGACTAGTCCAGTCTGTGATCATGGAACTGTGTGACATAACTGACAAATGAACAGATTAAAACCATGACTCTGACATTATTCAAATAATGTGCTTATCATATAAACTCAAAAGAACTGATTTCAAGGAGAAAGCTTAGAAGCAAGGAGAGCTGGAGAAATAACATGCAAAACTTATATGTGTTTTCTCTGGATTCAATGAGGACCACAAATCCTGCTCAGTTGTATCCATTTGGCCACCAGAGGCTTAAGGACATCCATAATTAGATAACTTAATCATCTCTGAGATGAAGAAAATGCTTTGTGCTTATTTGGACACAGCTCTCCTTATCTGTGCCTGTGAACAGAATATGTGATAACAAGATGTCAAAACAGTTGCTGCACTGTGAGCTGAGGGAGGGCAGTCTGCTCAAGGGAGACGGAAGGAACAATCAAGGCATGTGTGAGAGCCACTGACGTCAGGGGGCTGTGGCTCCAGTTGGATCTGCTGACTTTTCATCTGAGATAAGGCCATCAATTAAGCATGTCTTACTTGTGGGGAAGAATCACGGGGCCGTCAACAATAAGTAGCCCAATACGTTTTCTATCAAATACAGACCAGACAGTGGAAAGGAAAGGCAAGTCGAAACAAGAATCCATCTGTTAATCAAACTGCTAAGTGGAGGAGAGTCCCTGTTGGCTGGATATAGATCTCCTGACCTACAGGACAAGAACACTTGTCCTCAGGCTCATAGGAAGCATGTGAATCATGACATTCAATTTAAGAAAAGCCCTGTACCTCTGGCTATGCAGATCCTTTGCCATTTATCTGATATCTTGCATAAATCTCTGAGTGACTATCCTTTCATTCAAAACCAAGGCATGTGCTGAAGTGTTGTGAAGCACTTCTGGGAATTATTATGGATCATGTATTTAGGTATTTCTGAAGTTGTAGAAAGCAGCAAATGGTTCCTGCCTCCACATTTCAGAAATTATCTTACTGCATGAAGTGAGGGAAGAGCTAAATGTGAGTAATTGGAAAATTCACATAGCTTGGGAAATAGATTCTGAATGAGGAAGATTAACAGTCCCCTAAAAAAGTAGGAGGAAGCAAAGAAGTTTCCATCAAGTGACTTGAAAATTGTCAGTGGTTTGTGCAATGAGATAGGGTCACAGTGCTTAGCTATTTCCCCTAAATCTCCATGGCAGGGGTTACATCAGCAAAAGGATGCTTTTTTTTTTTTTTTTTTTGGTAACGGGGATTGAACTCAGGGGTACTCGGCCACTGAGCCACATCCCTAGCCCTATTTTTGTGTGTTTTATTTAAAGACAGAGTCTCACTGAGTTGCTTAGCGCCTCACCATTGCAGAGGCTGGCTTTGAACTCACAATTCTCCTGTCTCAGCCTCCCCAAGTGCTGGAATTACAGGCATGCTCCACTGCACCTGGCAAAAGGATACTTTTTTTGTTTAATTTATTTATTTTTATTGCACAGTTCTCTTTTCTTTTCCTTCTCTTAAATATCTCTTAAGAGAAACCTAAGAAGCAGCATGCAAAGCTTCCAGAAAATGCAAATTTACCCTTGCATGCTGATAATGTAAAACAGATTTAATTGTTTTTTTTGCATTTGCGTGGAGTACATTTTCCCATACTGTGGAAGTTCTTGTTTTGTGGTAGTTTGTGTAACATTTCCCAGGGTAGCCAGACTTAAACCAGCATGGCCATTTCTGAAAATGAGACCCACGACAATTCTTTCAAAAATTTCCTTTTAAAGAGTCTTCCTGTGTTTAGTCTCATGGAAAGAAATATTGGTTGCACAGAGAGCTTTTAAGGAAGAAAGCGGTATATAAATAGCAAGTATTATTAAGTCAACCCAATTCTCCACTCTATGAGGCAGAAAACAAGCTTTTTTGAAAAGTGGTGGTGGAAAATGTTGCTAGATTGAAAGGAGGTTGGAAATGGAGGAGGGGGAACCTGTCTCCTCTTTCCATGCCAGGACAGGGACCAGGGGATGTAATAATTATGATAATTAGAGCAAACATTTACATTGACCTTACCTTGTGCCAGGAACTTTCTAAGCACCACTGTTGTGGATAACTCTGTGACTCCTTCCTTATCCCACCAGATATGTAGATCTTTATCCTTTTTTGCACATGAAAACTGAAGTACAAAGAGATTATAGCGCTGGTTGGAGTCACACATGTAGTATGTGGCTTTGCTTATAGAAAAAGACAAGAGCACAGGGGGTGTAATTTGTAGTTTTTCAGGAGATCCCTTAATAAAATATATTTTTCCATAATGCCCTCTGAGCTCTTATCTTAGGATCTGCAGCCTGACCATAAAAACTTCATTTGACTTAAGCAGCGTACTATATTCAAAGGAAAGCTCCAATAATAGTTGATTATTGTGTTATGGAGCCTTTGGGTTGGGAAGGAAAACAGTGAGAGTAGGCAGTTCAGGTACAGCATCATACCCTCCCTTCAAGGGCATGACAGAGTAAAGAGGGAGCAGAAAGAGGCCTAGGAAAGGGGCTTTCCAATCAGGCAGTCCTAGGTTTGAAACCTCCTCTACTACTTCCCAGGCTCATTTGTTCACTTCTCTAAGGAAGTAGATTTCTCTAAGGAAATCTTCCCTCCTCTGTCACTTTGTGGAGTAGTTTTAAACATTTTATGCAACTATGGGGGCAAAATATTTTAGCATAAATATTAACACATAATGGAGAAGCAAAGTAAAAAGCAGACTCTAAACCACCTGGTGCAAGTCCTGGGGACTTGCTCATTAACTGTGTGTCTTCAGACATATATTTCTAAAATTCTCTGTAAATTCTGTAAAATTCTTTGTATAATTCCCATTACGGTACCTAACGAAGAGTGTGGTCTGCAGGGGATTGGCTGAGCTAATATGCTCTCCTAGTTCATTTTGCCCTGGTATAGCAGAATACCTGAGACTGGTTAATTTATAATTTATAATAACAAAGATTTGTTTCTTAGGGCTCTAGAGGTTGGGAAATCCAAAGTGGAGGGGCTGTATATGGCAAGGGTCTTCTTACTGCATAATCTTATGGTAGAAGATGGACAGGCAAGAGAACATGTGTGAGAGAAACAAGGGAAGGGGACTCAACTCCTTTTATCAGGAACCCATTGCCATGATACCTAAGCCCCTTACACAGTAGTGGCATTAATGAACTCTAGCCTCATGACATTATCACCTCTTACAGGTCTTACTTGCTAACACTGCTGCATTGGGGATTAAGTTTTTAACACAAAAACTTTGGGACACAGTCAGATAATAGCATATGCATAAAGTACTTAGAATAGATGCCAGTATACAAGATGTGCCGTGTAATTGCTACTTGTTTTCATACTAAACACTGAAAAAATAGCAATTTATATTCGTGAGTGAAATAAATATTAACCTACTTAAACTTTTTTCTTAGCACATCCAGGTCATGCACTGGTAACTCTCAGCTTTTAAATAATATTTTGTTGTTGGTTTTGAGTTTTCTTATATCATGGTAAACTATACAGCTATTGTTTTTGGTTAAATTCTCTTGCCAAGCATGAAGTTGTTTCAAAAGTATAATGTAGTTAAGTAATGAGGTAAGATTTTATTCTTTTAGACATTGAGGAGCTGTTATTGTAGGTGTGAAGAATTCCATCTTTCTGTTTAGAGTGACACTGTAGGGGGGAATGTAAATTGTATGAGGCCTTGTTCCTCAGGTTATCCGGAAATAGGCCTGTGGTTTCCTGTTTAGCTTCCTAAACTGTGTGTTCTGACATAAAGCTTTGGAACTGGGTCTGCTCCAGAGCTTTGTTCTGGTGATGAAAAAGACCAGGACTCTAGCCCCACGGCTTAGTGCACTGCTGACATGCCCATTGTCCAACACATATTTTTTATTATTTTCTGGGAACCTATTTAAATGCTGTTAGTGCTTTGTCTGGCCTCTGTCTCAATGTGTTCTGAACATTATTTCAACCCAAGGACATTGTGAACAAATATGAAATGCTGGCAATCATATTTATCCAGGTAGTTACATTTATTTATTGATTCACCTATTAGCCACCTAAAATATTCAATGAATATTATGTGCCAGGAGTTATTCAATCACTGGGGATTCAGCAGTGAATAAGCCAGACACTAATCTCTGCCTTCAAGGTGTTTGCAGTCTAGTGAAGGGTGGGAGACCATGATCCAGATAAGTAAAGTATGTAACATTTTGCATTTATACAGGAAGGAGAAAAACAGAGCAGGGAGATGGCTGGGAGAGCCTCACTGGGAGGGAACAAAGCCCTGGAGTGTGGAAATGACCTATGTGGCAAGAGCATCCAGGCAGAGGAAACAGCAATTGCCAAGGCTCAGAGGAAAGGAATGCCTACTGTGTGTAGGGCAGAACAAGGAGGCCATGGTAACAGCTGGAGAGGATTGAGTGTTGAAGAGAATAATGGGAAATAGTGTTACAGAACAGGGAAGAGTGAAATTATAGAGGTCCTTGTTGGCCAAGGTAGAAGCTCTGCTTTATTCCAGGCAGAAGGGGAACTATTGTGCAGTCTCAGAGAGAGAAGTAATAAAACCTGACTTCCATTTTGCCAGGATCAGTTGGTCTGCTGAGTAGACACTAGGCTGAAGGAATAGGGAGAGAACAAGGGATGAAGAAAAGACCCTTGTTCCCATGCTATCACAGCGATCCCAGGGAGGAGAACCATGACGGGAAGCAGGGTGCTGTCCCAGTAGTGACAAGTAATAGGATTCTGGAAACATTCTGGAAGGTAAAACAGTAGAGCCGCTCAGGAAAGCAGTAAGGCACTTTCTAAACACATGCAAACAGATGAAACTGAGCTAAACTTACACTCACCACATAATTTTTCAACTTCATTCTCAGGCACTTACCTCGGAGGAATGAAAACTTAGCTTCACACAAAAACTTGTATGGAATTATTCCTTGCAGTTTTATTTGTAATGGTACTAAACTGAAACAAAAGAAATTCCCTTCCAAGAATTTTTATGGATCTCAAAGGTATTATATTGAGTGGAAAAAAAAAAAAAAAAAGAAAGCCAATCTCAAAGTCATGTACTGTCTGTTCCCCTTTATATGACATCATTGAAATGGCAAAATTATAGAGAGGGAAACGTGTTGGCAGGGTTAGGGAGGTGGGGGAGGAAGATTCGACTCCAAGGGAGCGCGTGGTGCAAGGAAGTGGTGGGGGAAGTTCTGCATCTGGACTGCAGAGGAGGTTACATGAATCCACATGTAAGTGACATGGAACTAACTGTCGTTGGCACACCAGTGTCAGTTTCCTGGTTTTGACATTGTGTTATCATTATAGGAGAGGTAACCATGAGAGGAATCTGGTTGAAGGATGTGGGACCCCTCTGTGCTATCTCTTCAACTTCCTGTGAATTTGTAATTCTTTCAAAATGAAAAGTATTACTAGCTGGGGTGGAGGAGGCCCCGGAGCAGGAGGATGCAGAGGATGGGGAGGGTTCTGAGAGGCAGGCAGAGTCCTGGCTATTCTTGGGGTCTTTTGTGTTCTTTGGCATTTTTGATTGCATTTGTGTATCCTTTTGAATTTCTGTAGCTGTGTGAGTCTTAGAGTTCATTAATAATAACAGAAGATGCTGATGAGGGCAAAAACTACATGGAGCTAACCGAATTTGCTGACGGTGCTGATGTGGGGTTTAAGTAAGAAAGATCTAAAGATGACTCCAAGAGTTTCAGCCTGAGCTACTGAAAGAATGGAGTTTGAATTAACCACCGAAGGCATGGTTGGGGAAATCAATCAGAGTTTAGTCTTAGATATAATAAATTTTAAGTCCTATTTGACATCTTTGGAAGCCATCAGCATAAAAATGGTATTTCGAGCTTTACGCCTGGATGAGATTATCCAGGGAGTGAATAGAGATAGGGAAGAGAATCCGTGACTCAGCTTGGGATACTCTAACTTTTAGAAATTTGGGAGATGAAGAGAAAACCAGAAAAGAAAACAAGATGAAATGTCCACACAGATAGAAGGAAAATCAGGTGAGGGTAGCGTGACTGGAAGATAGATATGATCTGCCTGAAATGCTGAAATGACAACAAGATGAAGATGGAGATGTGACCATGGCTTTGGCAGTGTGGAGGGCATTGGAGACCTAGGTAGAGTTTTTTTCTTCTTTTCTTTTTTTTTTTTTTTGGTACTGGGGATTGAACTCAGGGGCCCTCGACCACTGAGCCACATCCCCAGCCCTATTTTGTGTTTTATTTAGAGGCAGGGTCTCATTGAGTTGCTTAGCGCCTTGCCGCCTCGCTGTTGCTGAGGCTGGCCTTTGAACTTGAGATTCTCTTGTCACAGCCTCTCAAAGTGCTGGGATTATAGGCATGCACCACCGTGCCAGGCTGTAGGGAGAGTTTTGAAGGTGAAAAGTAACTGGAGTGGAATCCAGAGGCAATAGCAAGAATTAAACAGAAAATACTGCTCATGGCGTCTCTTGGGATCGCTTTATTATAAAGGGAAGGAGAACATGTGAAGAAACATGGAGATGTTTGCTTTTGCTTTTCTAAGACGAGAGTGAGAGATCACATTTTATTCTGCTGGAAAGGCTGCCCTATAGAAGGAAGATATGATGCTGCAGGAAAGAGGAGAGAATAAATGCAGTGGTGTCCTTAAGGAGGCAAGAAGGGCTGGGACAGAGGATATGGGTGAAGCATGGGTCTCCTTCAGAAGACAGTAGAGTGTAAGGGTGTGATGTGGGTGCATGGGGCTGGGTGTGGAGGTGCACAATTGTGGAGCTCTATACGAGTAGATTCTATCTTTCCAGTACTATCTGGCGGCATTCTGTCTTTCCAGTGAAGTAGTAAGCAAGGTCTCAGTGGTTGAGGGTGAGAATGGGTAGGTGGGGCTGGGAGCTAGCTCCAGGAGGAAGGAGGAAGCATAGAAACACAGAAGAGGGCTGGGGCTATGGCTCAGTGGTTGAGCGCTTGCCTAGCATGCGTGAGGCACTGGGTTCGATCCTCAGCACCACATATAAATAACAAATGAATAAAATAAAGATCCATCAACAACTAAAAAAAAAAAAAGAAACACAGAAGAAAGAATGCAGGAGCGGAGCTTGGTATGGTTTGTGTGCTTTTCCAGTGCAGTGTGTTGATGCAACGAGACCTCTCTACCCTCACGTTACCAGAGCTATGGTCGCAAGAATTGTGCTTTCCTGTTGAGCCAATAGCTGGGCGATTCAGGCAACTACTATGACCTCGAGTCTCTTTTAACCTCCTCAATGGAGAGGTTATTGAGAAATGGTGGGTGAGGGGAGGAAACAAAGGTGAGGGAAGGGATATCTAATGAGAAGAGATGTGGAAATCAGAAGCAGAGCAGAAACAGAACAGTTGTTTGTCATTTAAAGAACTTTAAAAGGGTTTCAAGTCATCAGCATGCAAACAGCAATAGTTTCAGCTAAATGGAATAGTTTGGATATTTGTGTTCATCCAAACAAATATTTAGTGAGAGTCTAGTACTGGGCCAGGAAACATAAGTCAGGGATGAGGTCTAGAAGGTGTGGGGGGAGAAATGCAAAAAGTGTGGTAAGTTCCAGCTCGGAAGGTAGGCAGTGGGGTGTGAATGGTTCAGAAAGATGCTCAGCTAGGAAGACAGGACTTAAGATTTACAGAAGTGAGGGAGAAAGACGGTGAGGGCAAAGGTGGCGGGCAGAAGGGAAGAGAAGCTGGGTGAAGGAGGCTGAAGGCTTCCTGGGGCAATAACAGAGTGTATAGGTTCCCAAGCACGAGTGGGGCCTTCTAGTAAAATTATCAATATTTACATTAAGTATATAAAATAAATTTCTCATTTATAATACAGATACAAGTAAATCATTTATTTCAATATTGTTCATACAGAGAATCTTCTTACATATGGCCTTGGAAATGAACAATACTGGGAGCACATCATTCTTGCAGTGTTACTGTAAGCTCCCAAATACCTAATGCTGCTGACATTTTCCTTCCTGTCAGTTAACTCCAAAAAAATTTGAAGGGTTAAGATGAAAATTTTTGAATATAGGGAAACAGAATGACATTGCAAGAATCTTTATTTGGTTGGTATGGAAGGAAGTTGAAACCTGCATCTCCTCCCTCACCTTCCTCCCAGCTCTGGAGGGCATCTCTTTCATACTTTATTCTCCCCTAGGCAGGTGGGTAACTCACCATGAGATGACATGTTATTTGGAAGCAACTATAAATTGCCATTCATGCCATAGAAAGCCAATGTAATAAACTGCATCTGTGTCATACCTGGCAGTATGCAAAGCGCTCTCGGATTGTAATGACATTACCTTAACTTTTATTCACCACCTACTATGTGCCAAGTACTATGCTGTTTTATTGGCCACCTACTGTGTACCAAGTACTAAGTTTTACATGTTATTTCACTGCATACTTAACAACCACCTTTTGAGACTGCCTTCACTGTTACCTCTGTATCCACTGTTACAGGGTTATGTAAGCATTGGAGGGTTCTTATCTCACACACACAAAGAATGAAGTACACAGACAACAGAGGGTGAAAATTCAGTAGCAGATTTATTAGAAGCAAGCAAGAAAAACTCCCACAGTGTGGGACGGTTCCCAGAGAGGGTATCTACCATTGGAGGCTCTCTGTCTAGGAGCTTTTATATGGTTTTCATGAGGAAGTAAACTTTCATTGGAAAATCTGTCTTGATTGCTCTTTTTTAGACTCAATTGAAAGCATACAGTTTTAATTTTTTATTCCCATGATGGGGTAGTTTAATGTCTTTGCTAACCTGAGTTTGTCTTATATTTGTTCCTTAAAACAAAAGAATTGCTTGTGATCAAAATAAACTCTCTGGGGTTGACTAATGTTAGAGTAGTCAAGGAAACATCACTGCCACTGTGGCCTTGCCTTCCTGGGGCAATAACAGAGTGTATAGGTTCCCAAGCACGAGTGGGGCCTTCTAGTCAGGCGGCCAAAAACAAAAACAAACACAAACAAACAAAAACAAACGGTTTAAATCTGGGGTGGTAAGATCCCATTCTCCAAGGTCCTCATTTCTATTTGCCCATAGATTCCTATCTTTTGCCTTATCTCCATTTCACAAATGAAAAGACTGAGACACAAAAATTACTTGAATTGTTTAGGGTTATGTGGTGGCATACCAAGACTTTGTGACTCTGGCTCAAATGACCCACTACAAAGCAGAAATCACATGTCCTGTTTGTGGTGAGGAAATTTCCTTTGTATTTTTTCTCTACCATGTTATGAACTATTTCTGTAAATAACCATCCTCTCTTTGCAAAAGTCCTGCCAAAGAGGTCGATGGGTGAAAGAAATGACACATTTCCAAAGATCTGCTTTCCTCTTTCAAGTTCTTTTTGGCCACTTCTTTTTCCTGTTGTGCAACCAACCAACTCAGTCTGAAGAGACATGTCTAAACCCTCTTGCTATGGGCTGGTCTTTGTTGATGTTCTGGAGATGAAATTAGGCTGAGAGCTCACTGGGAGCTTTGGGTTCTGCTTGGCATTTAGTGTACCCCAGATGCTGGGTAAATGCTAATTACCAGTGATGGTAAGTAACAAGGCATATAAAACCAGCTGTTCAGGGTTCATATGGTTCAGCTCCCCTCTTAAGGGAGGGGCCAGACCAGCATGAAGCAGACAGGGTGGCCACTTCCCTGTTTA
Organism: Geosciurus inauris; assembly: GCA_004024805.1. Lineage (NCBI taxonomy): Eukaryota > Metazoa > Chordata > Mammalia > Rodentia > Sciuridae > Geosciurus > Geosciurus inauris. The sequence continues at coordinate 58,040 of PVHX01009726.1, read as the reverse complement.
ATGCAGGGCTCCTTGGGCACTGTCTGTAGCTGTCCATTACAATTTGCATAATCTATTGAACTAAGAATAGAGGAACTAATTGAATTTCTACAGGGCTACTAGGATCTGCAGTAGCTCACTTTAGGATGATACAGTTACCTGCAATTGTCTTGCTAGAGAATAAAGAACAATTCTGCGTCTGTGGTCTCCTGCCCTGAATCTGTTGTTCCTATTTTGTTTTTAACTCTGCTGAGTGAAATTCCTCTCCCTGGGCCTCCAGAGCTCTGGGTGAGGACTCCAGATAAAAGTGGTGCAATCTCTAGGGAAGTGAGTATCTTCTCTGCCCTTCCTCTTGTTTTGTTTCAGGTGTTCTCTGACTTCTGAGTTAACTTGGGGTTGTGGGGACCCATTTCACATGCTTTCAGAGCCTGGGGTGAATTTTTGATATCTGGATTTTCTCACTGCTATAATTTCTGTTATCAAAAGCAGCAGGGAAGGCTTTACTTCTGAAACTAAGGGTAAGCTTAGAGTTGAAGGGAACACATTTCCTGGTGAGTGTAAATACACAATATTTAAAATGCTCAATTTTAAAATAAAATGATACAAATCTAGGACTGTCTGGCTGATCTCTAAATATTTCAGAGTATGCTCTTTGAATGTTCAAGAGACACAGCCTAAAAATGGGTGAAAAGGTAGAGTTTGTGATCACATGGATCATTAAGTTCAACTCTCTTCTGCAGGGGGGGGCTGAGGTGAAAGGCTTCTGTTATAATCCATGCAAGGGTGTAGGTAACAAACACCCTACTTCCCATGTTCCCATGGGGAATTATGCTGTAGAGAGAGAGGCCTGTCCCTGGGATTGGGGGTAGCTGAGCAGTCTTTTGGGCATTGGGATCCTCCACAGATGTTTGAGTTGAGGCCATGGGAGGTGACATGTGGAGGATGGATCAACTCCCAAGCATGGTGACCTAGAGAATGGCAGATAACGCGTGGAGAATTCTAAGTGAGTGGGTGGAGGTGAGGATCCAGGATTCTTGTAACCTGTGATGGGTAATTTTATGTGTTAATTTGGGTAGACTATAGGGCTCAGTAGTTTGGTCAAACATGAATTTAAATGTTACTGTAAAGGTATTTTTTTTTAGATGAGATTGACATTTGTGTTAGTTTTCTGTGACTGTTACAGATCTCTCTTTTTAAGAGATAAATCAACTTAAAAAGAGGGAAGTTTTATTTTGGCTCACAGTTCTAGATATTTCAGTCTGTGATCCACTGGGCCTGTTGCTTTTGGGGCCTGTGGCGAGGCAGCACATTATGGCAGGAGCACGTAGTGAGCAAAGCACTCACCATGGGACATGAAAGGGCTATAAGGAGGGGCTGGATTCCCATGATCCCCTTTGAGGGCAATGACCTAAGGCCTTCCACTAGGTTCCACCACCCCCTGATAGTTACTAGATAGGGACCAAGCCTTTAATACATGGGCTTTTGGGGACATTCTAAATCTAAATTATAGCCATGTTTACATGAGCAGACTTGGCGTAAAGCAGATTATCCTCCATAACATGGGTGGGTCTCATCCAATTTGTTGAAGGCTATCAGAGAAAAGACTCAGGTCCCCCAAAGAGAAAGATATTCTGCCTTCAGACTTTTTTTTTCAGACTCCCTCTGGAAAAAAAAATCAGAGGGAGATTCTCTAAAAAATAATAGTATTTATTTGGGACTAGCAGAGTATTCCAATGGAATAGCAGAGCATTGCAATGGGGATATACATACCATAGTAAACGGTGGGAATATTTAAGGAGGTTGAAGGAAGAGGAAATATGAAAGACAAAAATGAGGAGGTTTACATCCACTATTTTGCAACAATTATCTTGGATCAAAATAATTAATAACAGAAGTGGCATCAGTCTGAGGTTGAACAGACAAATGTCCTGTAGAAGGATTTTCTGTAAAAGGTCATGGTGGCCTCTGTGCAATCTTGAGCTTCTGGCAGTCTTTTGTGATAGCTACTCCCAGGCAATCATGCATAAGAATCTTTCCTTTATAACCTCCTGGTTTAATTTATTTTTTTGCTAGTGTCGACACAATGACTCCATTTTGATTCTGACAATTTTCACATTTCTTTCACAGACTCAAGATTACAACATTGACTACTGCTAGAATTTGCAACCTACCAGACTATAAAATTTGGCACTGGGAGCTTCCATAATCATATGTTAATTACTTAAAAATAAATTTCTCTCTATCTATATACATCTTATTGCTTCTGTCTCTTTGGAGAGGGCTAACTGAAACAAGACTCTTCTAGACTCTCTTGGGACTTTAGCATGTGTTCATGGGGTCACTGTTGGAAACTGCACCTGGAACCATGGGCAGCCATGTGGATTCTAAGTGTGGCTGCTTCTTTCAGGATGTCCTCAAATCCCTAGTTTGCTCAGGTTGACTTGTGGTTTGGACATACATGTCAGTGGGTGGTGGTAGCTTGTTTATCTTTGGATTCTAGTTCTCACAGGTGACAGGTTGGATGCTTATATTTGCATTCAGATACTAGACAGTTTAATAGTCCTTTGGTAAAACCATATAGCCTTGGATTTTATTTTACCTACTCTGAACATGTCACAATGTCCTGTATCTCTGCTTCTTGTCTCAAGGATTAGTGGCTTTACCAACACAGGTGGAACATTAAGATCTAAAGCATAGTGTACTTCTGAGGGATGGAATGCTATGGGAAATTGTAAGTAAAAAGTTACCAGTTAAAAGAGAAGGTGTGAAAAGAGGGATGAAGGGTGCCAGTGTCAAGGACTAAGCCAGAAAGGAGGCAGAGAAGAGCTTCCAGTAACCAGGTTAGAGCAGGCACCATAGTCCATAGCCTCAGACATCCGTCACATAACCACAGGCAAGTCTGAGCACAACAGGGGTCTGGAATTTACATACCTGAGACCAGTGGTTTTCATTTTCCTCTCAAGGACTGTCTGCCTCTTCACTTTTTACAACTTTTCGTTGGGTTAACTTGTTTGCTTGTCTTCATGTTTTGACAGAAGTTTCGCTAGGCAACAGTCTACCTAAATGTGAATTTAGCCAGATCATTTTGAGATTCTGGAGAAGGTGTGCATTCCATGCTTTCAAAACTTCACAACCCAGAGCCAAAATTCAAACTCCCTAGAGTCATGACAGATTTACATCTGGACATCCCGGGATATTTATGTCTGGCTTCAACTCAATTGAACATCATTGCTACCTTACTCCATACGGACATTACTGTATCATGTTAACGATTAGAATGATTCTTGTTTGTTCCTGCATCCAGGTCTATAATATGTAAATAAGAAGCACCAGGTCATTTTTATATTTATACTTTAGACTTATGTAAATGAAGTTACATGGATTATTCCAAAATGATCATTAGTGGCATAGAAAGGAACAGATGATGGGGCATCTGGGAAATTATGGGGATTTAGAGAAGACACTAGAATAGATAAGTCCATCTTCTCAGACCCATTTGAAGAGATGATGCTAGGGAACAACAAAGGCTGACTGGTATGGGATCTTTGCTACTTAGGAGGTGCAGGGTGGGTGAGGAATCAGTAACTGGTGATGGAAAGGGCTATGGCTGCTGTCTTCTCCACTGCTCCAGGAAGGGAACAGAAACAGACAGGTGGTGCCCAGATGGCAAGCCCGTTTCTATCAGGCAATATGCCATGCAATTTTTTTGACATTTTTTGCCTGACTTGCGCAATCTATATGACATTATACAGAGTCCGAATTATAAACGTGACACACTATACATCCTTGTGCCAGCTAACAAGTTAGTGTGATTTGCTACTAGTTTTGACACCTGAATCACAGGACAGCTTGGCTAGTGGAAATGGAGACCTACTATCATTCCAAAGGGTAGGCATGTAGAAGAGCACCACTGTGGAACATAAATCCAGTTTCAGGCTTGATCTAGAGATGAGATTAGTTCTCAAGGCTAAAGATTGACTGTAGTACTTAGACACATCTTTAGAGTTGCTTTATCCTAGTTACTTGAAGGGAGTTGGGAATTTCATGTTCTTTAAGCCATTTCTCTAAAAGTCCCCAGCCCCATCATGATTTCAAGGTGATATTTATAGTAAATTTTAAAATAATGGCTACCTTCTTACTATCTCTTAAGCTAAAAATTATGTACATATCAGGGTGGCTAAGCTGCTTTAACAAAGAGGTCCTAACATTCAGGGTCATAAAGCTTACTCCTCTGTCAAGTGATGACCCACGGGTAGGCAGATCTCCCATCAGGGTCATCAATACAGCAGGTTCCATCTATCTTCTTGTGCTACCATCTCCTAAAGCTCTGCCTCTATCTTCAGGGGAAGGCTGGCTCAGTACCACAGGAAGCAGAAAGATTGCAAGTGACAAGTCTTAGGGGTTGCACATATCCTTTCTGTTTACACCCCCTCTTCACTCATAGTCATGTGGACCCAATGAGCTACAAGGATCATTTTTGGATGGGCTGAACTTTTGGAGTTTCTATTATTAAAAAGAAGAAAGTGTAGCCAACGATTTGCTGTCTCTGTCACAATTCAGCTCTGATAGAAAACCCTAAGTTATATGGTTGAGACAGGATACGATTGTTTTTCTTCTTCATGTTAAAGAAGTTACTAGGAAGGCTCTTCAGGATGGTGATGGGTTTCTCATTGCTGTTAAGGACCTGGGGTCTTTCTACCATATTTAACATATTATTTTCATGTCATTATCCAAAATGGCTACTTACGCCTTACCTTTCCTGTTATTTTCCCTCCATCAGTAGAAATAAGTAAAGCTGAACATGAAGGATGTATTGTTCTCTTTAGAAACACCTCCAGAAGTTGTATATAAGATGTCTACTTTCATCTTATTGGCCGGAATGTGGTCACACAGTCACACCCATTTCCAGATGGAGCAGCTAACTCAAAATTAGTGATTGTACTGCAAAGAAAGAGTGGAGAATGAACGCCAGAAACACTAGTGATATCCACCATACTCTACTCTTTCGGTCACTGAATTATTCTTTCCTTTTACACTAACCTTATCCCCCAAAGGAGAGGGGAGAAAGACCCTCAGATTCCATCTGCATTGGTTTTCTAGGACTGCTCTAACCAATATTCACAGCTGAATGGTTTAAACATAGAAATGTGTCTCACAGTTCTAGAGGCTGAACTCTGAGATTAAGATGCTGGTAGGGTTGTTTACTTGTAAGGACTATAAGTGCCTCTCCTCTTGCTTCTGGTGGCTTTTGGCAATCTCTGGCAAGTAGAAGCATCACCCTCACCTCTGCCTGCATCCTTGCATGGCATTCATGCTATGTGCTTTATGTCCGAATTTTCACTTTTATAAGGGCACCAGTCATATGGGGGCCTCCCCAGCTTTCAGTATGACCCAATCCTAACTAATCACACCTGAAATCACCCTATTTCCTCATATTCTGAGGTACTGGGGATTAAGATTTCAACATTCAAATTTTGAGTGGACACAACACAATCCATGACCCTATCTGATAGCTTCATTTCCACATCTAGAAAATCTTTCTGTCAGGTATAGAGGCAGCTTTTTATAGCTCTATGGTAACATAGAAACTAAACTAATAGGCCCTTTTCCCAAGACTCATCCAATATACCATGGCAGAGTAGAAAATTGTGATTTAAAAAAAAAAAGCCTCGTTTAGAACAAGAAGAGGAAGCAATGGCTGCAGTTGTTCCAGAGCAGCTGGCTTATCCCACTGGGCAGAACATGGTTTTCCCTGTGGAAGCCCTTCGTGAGAGATGTCTCTTGCTCATTCCTCCTTGTGACCACCAGCTTGGCCAGCGGGCTCTTGTTTTCATTGTGCATGCATCTCCATGTTGCCACTGAAGTGGGATTGAAGAGAATGGCTCACTGTGGATTGGGTAGCCCTTCTGGCTGGTGTAGGCCTGGCTAGCACTGGTAGAGGACTGCTGCGTATATTTGAGGGTTGATATGTTCCTCGTTTTTGTAGGCTAGGCTTGGAATGGCTTCAGCAATCAACATAAACGCTCCAAGTCATTTTACCTCTAGTTACTTCAAGTGTGAGAAATTCCTTCTATAGAGATGGCGGGGCCTGGACTGGGCTGAGGCAAGAGTGCAAACTCTAAGGAGACACACGCCCTGAGATGTCCACTCTGCCCTTGCCTGAGCCTCAGGTAGAGGCCATTGTGGTTTGGATATATTTTGACTCCAGGAGTTCGTCCCCTGGAAGCTTGGTCCCCCAGTGTGGTGATATGAGACGTGGTGGAAACTTTGGATGGTGAAGCCTGGTGAAAGGTAATTTGGCCATGTGGGAGTGCTGCCCTAGGAAGGGATTAATATTGATACTACAGAGTGAGTGAGTTCCTACAAGAGTGGGTTGCTGGAGAACAGCAAGACTGATCCTTCCTGACTCTCTGGTTTCATGTCTCACCATATACTCTCTCCTTCTCACATGAGCTCCCACTATGATGCCATCTACCATTTTGTGATGTAGTTGGGAGATCCTTATTGGAGCCAAGTGAATACTATTACTTCCAGAACTGGGAGCTACAGAATATCCTTTTATGTATACATTATCTAGTCTCAGATGTTTTGTTATAGCAGTGGAAAATGACTAATACGGAGGACTTCTTAAGTTTTGTACTCACTTTCTCTTGTGTCCCACCTTTGCCCTGAGGCTAAAAGGTAATATTTCAGCCTGAAGTCTCTGATCTTTAACTTTTTAATCTCTTTGCTCTGCCCATCTGATTCTCCTTCTACCTAACTAAACAATGGCTTTAACAGTGGATTTATTTAGGAAAACAACACCTTTACTTTTATTTTTGGCTAGCAGGCTCATAAAGTTTGCTGAACTGGATATTATCCTCATCTCCTGCTGAAGCTACTGCTTTGCTGCCACTGTTAAATCCCTCTTCAGTTTTGGGTACACATGTTTGTTTTTTCAACCCTGCCAAGTTTCAGATTGTGATTTTGGTCAACTTGTGAAGCCACAAACAGAGAGTGCTACCTTTAGTCAAGTGATGTTTCCTTCCATCTCTGTTTGTAGACCCATTAATGCTAACCTTGAATAATTGTGCTAAAGGTGGCAAGAAGGAGCTATCAAACACTACATTTTTCCTATACCACAGCCTCAGTCAGCAGGTCATCTGCCTTTTAAGATCAGAATGTTTCACTTTGAACCCAATGTTTTGCTACTGCAAAATAAAAGCCATTAGTTTTTCAGTCTTCAGTACTCATGTCCTCTGTGCTCACTGTTTGATCACATCTGTGAAGCCATTGCAATATTTTTAAATTGTCATGTAGCTCTCCAATTTTAGATACTAAATTCTGTCTCAGATAGTATTACATCTGGCTGCCTGTGACAGAGAACCTAAATTTGTTGAAACACACAGAATGTTTTCTGTCATCAAAAACGAGTTCTTAAAAAGGAGTTCTTAACCAGTTTGTGGGTAGTAGAGAGAATCCCCAAGTCCTCAGGGGCATGGGCCCCTTCATGGCCTCAGCTCCAAAACTCCTAAAATGCCTTTATTCACATTATCCAAACAAGCTATGACTGCTTCAGCCATCACTACTATGTTCTAGGCAAGAAGATGGAAGAAGAGTGAAGAAACATGCTTTGGCCCTCTAAGGGCCATAAGAAGTGGCACATAACACCTCTGCTCTCTCCTAATTGGCCAGAAACTTAAGTAGCTGAGCTTGCTGAGCTGCAAGGGAGGCAGGAAATTATGGCCCTGATGCCCATGGCCTTGGGCTTAGCCGAACACCAGTGCTCAGTGACAGAAGAAATAGGGGAGAATGGATATTTTATACAGCCAGTGATTTTTTTCCATCATATGCTACTTGGTAGCATTAAATATTAAACATATACACACACAAGCACCGCACAATACACATACATACACACATATGTGTATACATAAATGTAAGAAATGTAAGAAATATAGACTATCTGCTGCGTGCCAGGAGGGGCTCAGGTCCTATAGGAGAATTATGTATGACCCAGCAGAAGACTATATAAGATCATGGAAATGAAGATGCCACAACTGATGGGATCTAGAGTTATTGTATTAAGGAAGAAAACCACTGCCAGTTTTAATTATAATAAACCTTTTGTTTTAGATATGCTAACAATTTTGAAGATGTTCAAATGTGAAAAAAATATGCTACTCTGAATTAATATAATTAAATATTGTGGAGTGCAGATTTTGGGGGCATCTTTAATTTCTCTAAGCCTCCGTATTCCCAGGAGTGTGACAGGATTAAATAAGCTAATTCACATGAAGCTCATAGCCCAACGTCAGTAAGTGCTTATTAATGCTAGCTTCTTGTGGTTTGAAGTACAGGTTTTTGCCCCTCCTACAGGAGACACTGTCAACACAAGAGAGGCAACAAAATGGGGAGAGGAGTGGAAGAGCTGGCCAGGCTGTTCCAGGTGGAACTGGTGCTTGGGTGTGGGCTGCTTCTGCAGCTACTCTTGGAGGCATAACTTGTTGAAAAGAGGACATTTGGAAAAGACCCTTTTAACACAGTTCTAGGAGAGCTAACGTGTGATAAATGTTAATTTAACTGGTCTGAAGCAAATCCCCCTGAGTATCAAAGGAGAATTATTAACAATTCAAACAATTCCAATGCATTAAGTCCATCCCAGTTCCCCTGCCTGCCTAGGGTGGACCCAGCCAGGAAGGTTGCCTCCTCCATGAACTCCCGTATCATTGCAAAGACCTGTGTGGCTGAAGGGAGCTAGGAGTTCCTCCTGGTAGACTTCCAGAATGTGTCCTTCTACAAAGTTCTCACATTTTCACCAAGAACTGGATAGATTCCCACATAGGATTGCCTCTCGGCAGCAAAACCCCACTGAGGGAGGGAAACTCCTACTTATTTTTTGTGGGGGCGGTACCAGGGATTGAACTCTGAGGCACTGAACCACTGAGCCACATCCCCAGCCCTTTATTGTATTTTAATTAAAGACAGGGTCTCACTGTGTTGCTTAGCGCCTTGTAGTTGCTAAGGCTGGCTTTGAACTTGCAATCCTCCTGCCTCAGCCTCCTGAGCTGCTGGGATTATAGTGTGCACCACCGCGCTCTGCCAAACTCCTACTTGTTTTTGAGGAAATGTTGACTATTGCAAAAGAATACAATCATTCTCCCCACCCCCAGAGAAAGCGAATTGTAAGTGGCTTTTTGACCCTTTGGAAAAGCATGCTTTCCCAGCACATTTTCTCCCTTTGCTGGGTTTGATTTAGAGCAGGCAGTGTCTATCTCAAGTGTGTTGATTCCTTTTGGTTAAGTGGTGCCTCTGACATTTATGGCCCAGGAGAGTAAAACATATCTATTATGTCTTGAAGAAACCAACCACCTGAAGTTCACCAAGTTCTCTCTCGAGACGTTTTTGGCTTTTAAAACGAGCTCATATGTTAAATAGTTTAAATTTGAGGCAAAAAAAAGCTGAGACTCCAGAATTTTAGTCATCTTAAAATTGTTTTGTTCTGTTCAGGGAAATTTTTTAAGTGATTTATTCTCAGTCAATTTTTTAATTTTAATTATTGTATTATCGAGGACTATACTTGGAATGTTGCTGCTTGTTAATAGTAGTCAAATAAGATTTTTTTTGTTTTTGTTTTTTGCAGGGCTAGGGATTAAATTTGGCTCACACAGGATAGGCAAGCACTCTACCACTGAGCTACATCTCCAGCCCTTCATAAGCTCTCACTAAGTTGCCCAGGCTGGCCATGCAACCCTTCTGCCTCAGCCTCCTGAGTAGCTGGGATTACTGGAGTGAGCCACTGTGTCCAGCCTCAAGGTGAGGGGCAGGCCTGATTTGACATAATGGATGCATTACTCAGAAAATCCTTCAGAAGACAGAAGAGGTGAGGGACCTACATATACAGTAGTAGTCATTGCCTGAGGAGTCACTGTCCCTATGCTCTGGCTGAGACTGGTGTCCTCATGGATGGTGGTTGCCTGAGTCTTTCTGGTGCTGCAGAGTGGCCAGTGCTGCTCTGCTTGGCATGTCCAACTTATTCTTGACCTTTATGACTTGAGGTGGCCATCCCCTGAGTTACTGTTGCCTGGAATTCTGCCTTCTGATTTATGGTACTTGTACCATTGATAAGTAGGAATATGCCGTCTCCTTCAAGGGCCCAGTTCTCTTTTGGAGGAGATATGACGGGGTGGGAGGTGTCTTATAAGACAGATTCCCAAGATATATGGCTGTTTCAGTTAAATTACCAGCTCTCCAGTGGCAAAGTGGCAAAATTCACATGGCAGAGTGACTTGAAGTCTTAGATTTATTGCTTTGCACATTTAAAGATGTTTCTGTGAATACTTCTCCATTTCTTAAAGTTCATAGATAATCCTGCCCCTCAAATTTTTGGAGCCCAGGGAAAAGTTTTAAATACTTGAGTGCATAAATCAAGTGATCATACAATGTTATAGAGAACATATTTTATACTTCTTTGATAAACATCCATTCCTTACAACAAAATTTCTACTTTTTAAATTTTAGGCTTTTTACTTTTCAGCATTTTATATTTCCTATCATAATTTTAGTTTGTTCTCAATATCCACTTAAAGAATGAAAACAAAAAGATGTAATTCTATTTGGAGTACAAAAGTTGAATGAATCCTTAAACAATATAAATTAAAACAAATGTAAACATTGAAAAATAAAATCTTTGCATGATTTCAAAATATAAAGTCTTTTTATGATTTCAGTAGAAATTTCAATCTTCTGAAATTCAGAGAAAGTTCAAATTTTAATGAGAGAGTAGTAAAAATTTCAATCACTTATTTAAATAGAGCTGAAATTTTAATTTTCTGAATATAAATGAAATTATTTATATATAAAATGCTAAAACAAATCAATGTGCACAAAACTCCCAAGACCAAAAAAATTCAAGTCCAGTCCCTCTTTGGCTCATAATTTGTCCTTCAGGCAGTCCTAGTTCTTCCTGACCACCCACATCAATGTTATTAGGCTGAACAATAGGGGTGGGCTGTGTGATTTTTGCAGTAGAGAGGTCATGACTGGTTATTAGGAACACTACTTAGGTCATGCATGTAATTTACTACCAAATTTTTTTTTTTGCATTAAGGAAATTAGAATAGATAGATGGAATATAAAGGATTTTTAGGGAAATGGGAGTACTCGATTTGATAGTATGCTGGTGGACACGTCATTATACATTTGTCTAAACCTGTAAGAGGTACAACACTGAGAGTGAACTAGGGGATGACGTGTGTTTCCATTGGTCAATGCAGGTTCATTAGCAGTGACCTGTGTATGACTCTGGCAAAGGATATTCATTGCAGGAAGGTTGCACGTGTGTGGGGGCAGGGCATATATGGGAAATTTCTGTACTTTCAATTTTGCTGCTCTTTAAAAATGAAGTATATATATATATAAAAAAAAGGAAAACAGAGCCCAAGATAAATGAGAAATAAAAAGTCTATTCAAAGCATTTGATGTCCTAAAGAGAAGAATGAACTCTTCATAGAATCTGAATAATTAAGACTCTGAGACTCTTCTCACATGTTAATTGGTTTTCTCTGTTTGCTTCCTTTTAGGTCTACTTGGTGTTCCTGAAATTTTCCAAAGGTTCCCTTTTTCACACTATGAATGGTGCTGTTCCCAAGCTGGAGTCCTCTCTCTCCACCTCTCCAGGGTCCCTAATTGTTCATGAGCTTGCTTGACTATTTGATACTCCTGAGACTTTCCTTCCTCCTGCCGGCACCTTCAATGCTCTCTAAATTGTAAATTGTTTCAGTTAAATTTTAAACTTGTGTAAGAGCAAAAACCATGTCTTATACTTTAAAAATGCCATGCCCCTTGCAGAGTTTGGTTATAGTTCTGGGCATATTTGGCACACAGTAGGTATACATTGAATACATTCTGTTTGAAAATCTTCCTTTGATTTGACCAGAAAACAAGAAAAATTTGACAAATCTTTTTTTTTTAATGCTTTCAAAAAATATCTGGCATCTAGGTTTCTTATGTTTTAAAATGCCTCTGCTCTGTTTATTCTTGTGTTAATGAAGAGCAGTCTCAGAGTACACATCAGGTCTAATTTCATATACAACAGGGACCTTCGAGTCCAACTGAAATACATCTGGAAGCGGAAAGGTGGTAGAAACACCAACCTTAAAAATAAACTCTCCTAGAGATTTTGTTGATAGCCGGAAGAACCATCCCAAATGCACCAGATAACAGTCTCCAATTCTCAGGACGCCAAGCAAGGAGAACTCTGCCAAGTAATCCCTTTTGATTTGCCTGTTTTTCTTGACTCAACAAAGAAAACAATATATAAATGGAATGGAAAGTAGTGGCCAAAGGAAAACCCCAAACCCAGAATGCCCTGAGTGTGAAATGACCTTTTAGTTGGCTTCTCCTTTTTCTCTGCTTCTGTTTGCAATTCAGGAAATACAGCTCTTTCTGTTGTCTCTGCTCAACCTGCATTCTCAACACATGCTATCTTCTGGAAAACAAAACAAAACAGAATAGCACAAGCCCACAGATAACTCTCCCAGCCTAGAACAGAAGAGGCATGCTCTGAAATCAGGGAGAACAGTTCTTTTCTCTTTGTATTTTTGCATGTCCAGTGATAGATTTGAATGTCTATTTATGTCTCTTAAGTTTTCTTGTTTTTAGAGTTACATACATTATGTTCCTTTTGTTTTGCAAATCTTCATCATATAATCTGGAGGTTTCTGCTAAATACTGTGTAAATCATCACATGGGCTACACAATAAAAGATACTACTGCGTGGATTATTGAAAATGAAAGTCTATCATTATTTGCTATTCTCTTGGCAGAAGTAGTAGTTAGGCAGATAGGCTTGGTTTGTTCTGTTACTGATTTCAGCCTTCCTCTTTTTATTTCTTCTCTCCTTTCTTCTATTTCTCCTTCCCTTTTCTCAGTCTGCTATGCATTCTGAAGTATAATGACCCTCCCGTGTCTAGTATTTGGCCATTCAATACAGGAAGCAGTGTCTGGCTTAGACATACTGCTTTCCTTGATATCTACTTATACAGCTGCATTTTCCCTATGGACACATCATCACACATTTTAAAACGGTTTGCTTCCCATTCTAGTTACACTCAGTGATTCTCTTTAATGTCTGGCTTATTGTGTCACTTAGATTTTCCATGTATTTTAATATGTATTTTTCTCCAGTCCTTCTTGAATTAATTTTCTTTGCTCTTCAGTCTTTGCAGAAGAGTACTTTCAAAAATGGCATGAGATGAAACAAAAAACAAATCTGGAAAATAGTTTGGCATTTTTAAAGTATGTTTTGATTCTGAAAGAAAATAGATGTATTCTCCCCTCCTTCATTCCCCTGTCCAACTATTTGAGGAAAATCAGGAAGAGGAAGCTAGATAGTGGCTAATATACACTACAGTATGTAAGGAGGAATAGTAAATAATCCCTCTAAAAGCCACTGGCATTTGCCTGCCATGAGAGAGACCGTGACAAAGAATAATATGTCCACGGCATTGAATCAATAATGGTAGCTAGAATATTCAACATCATTAGTTTTGAAACCAGCTTTGAAACTCAAGTGTAATAAGAGTAGAACCACTAAGAGAATAAAGCCCTGCCAAGGTGTGTTGAAAGGAGCCAGGCTGGTTGAACTTGTAGAAGAGGGAATAAAATGAGACCTTAAAGAGGGAGCCAACCCTGTCTACATTGTTTCTCAAGGCCTTCTAGAAAGAGTCCAGCAGAAACTGGATGACTGAACTTCAGGAATGTTGCAAGCAGAATGCTTCAGTTGGGTGAGGGTGTGGAGCAGATGGTAACCATGTTCTGTCCACTAAACAGGGAGAGGATTTTGCCTTGTATATCTAACCAACATGTAGGACATCATTGGGCTGAAGATGGAAATCTGGAATTGAGCTTTTCTTGTGGTTTTGATCTCGTTTTACCTGGCAGCACCCCTGCTTCCTGTTTGTGGGGTGTTGGGAGGTTGTGGTCCCCATGGTTGTTAGGGAAGTCTATAAGCCTGCACAGAAAGAGTGGGGCCTCAGGGAGCTGGGAGGAGCTCCCAGGCTGGGCTTAGCAACCAGAGCCTGAGTATTTCATTGTTTATTGCTACCAGGCCTACATTGTTCTTCCACTAGGATCACAAGAGTTACCTTATTAATTTCAGAGAAGTTTGGAGTGTAAAAGGTAAAGTGTTACAAAATGTACTATAAAAGCCACAGACTCCTGGGGAGGTCCTGAGCACAGCCTGAGCTGAAAACAAAACATCATTTGGGGCCTTGCTTCTCATCCAGGGGCATAGCTGTGATTGGCAGTTTTAACTGCATTTTTTAATACAGATAGAGATGGTCTATACCTGTACTGGCTCTGGTGTATCAAGCTAACAAGAAGACAAAAAAAAGGCAAGAGTTGGCCTGGGACAGACAGAGAAGGTATGAGAAATACATGAATGTGTTGAGAGAAGAGAAATCATTGTAGGATGGGAATTCAAAGCATGGAAATAAGACAAGATATTCTTTGTGTGCTAGCAGAGCAAAGAACTCAGACTAGAAAAGGAGATGGACTCAAAAATAGGAGTCTCTATTGACTAAATAAGAGGAGAAGCAATGGAAATAATTCTGTCTCTTCAAAATAGAGCCTGTACCTCTCTGGGCTGTGCTGCACCTTACCTGGTCCACCTCCAACCTCCAAGTTCTAGATGGAGGCACTTCTGAAATCTCTTGTTTTGATCAAGGAGCAAGATGGTTTAATCAGTATGCCCAAAGTAGACTGATTTAAAAAATCTGTTAAAGATAACTTTGTACCTAAAATTTCATGTTGGTAGAAATTGGAAAGCTTAAGAAGCCCATGAAAAAGGATAGGGTTTTTTTTTTTTTTTTTCATTTGTTTATTTGTTTCATTTGAGCAAAATTTGATTTGAAACACCAGAACCTAGGAGTAGTTAGTAAAAACCTGCTGTGACACTGTGAATGATATATTCAGATTGAGCTAAAGGCCAGCATAAGTCTGTTTCCTGGGGAGGGGAAAGGTGCTGTTTTATGGAAGGGGAGCCAAAAGTCACACTTGTCTAGTGCTGACCTTGTGTCAGACACTGGGCTGATTGCTTTGTTTTTACAACCTTATTAATTTATCACAACCCTGAAATTAAGTATTATAATTATGGTCAGGCTACATGGGAAGCTGTAGTCCTATTAGGAAAACAGAATATGGAGCATATTTTCAAAATTTAAATTTATTTTTAACTGACACATTAAAAACATAAAAATTGTACCTATTAATGGGATAATGTGTGATATTTTGATACATATATATAGTGTGTGATATTAGGTTAAACATATCTGTCTTTTCAAACATTTGTCCTTTCCTCTCAGTGAAAACTTTCAAAATCCTTTCTTCTAGGTTTTGAAAAACATAGTACATTATTGCTATCACCCTACTGTGCAAAGGCACCCCAGAACTTCTTGCTCCAATCCAACTGTAACTTATGGACCATAACTTTAAAAACTCTATTCTCCATTCATTGGGTATCTGGGGCTCGTATTCAAACATAAGGTTCTCTAGCTTGCCTTGCAAGTTTATGAGGTTTGTTTTTAGAAATTGCCATCTTGCTAAGATGGGAAGAAGGGCTGGAGACTTCTAAGCCATAGTTCCTACCATCCTGAACTTCAGATGCAGCTCTTGATGGTGGCACTGTTGAAACCTTCTTAAGTCCTGTGGTCAGACAGTAGGGCAACTCCCTCGACCTGTTGCCTAAAGCAACCCTGATGCATGTCATGGGCAGTGCTTGGGGGAGGAGGGTGGAATTAATGTCTCCTTCCTACAAGGAAGTGAACTTCCCAGAAAAGCTGAATCTGAGTCAAGGGTTTAAGTGCAAGTGATTTCTTTGAGATGCAATCTCAAGAAGCACCATAAGACAATGGGGAGGGGAGACAAGAGGGGTGTGTGGAAAACCAGTGTGTATAGTAATGAGTGGACTGCTGTGGTGAGGATTTGGAGTTCCGTCCTGGGAGGGACCTTCTGAAAGACTGTGCCACACATCTCAGAATCTTCCTACAGCAGTGCGTTTATTCACAGACTCTACTCCTTATTAACTGAGGGCTCTGACTAGGGCCATTATCCCACTGCCAGAGGCTGCCTACACAGGCAGAGAGAGGCAGAAAGAGATTTAAATATAAATGGTTGATGGTTACCTTCTGGATGGGTAGAAAGGATGTGGTGTGGCATCAACCCAGGGTCTGCCCAGCCCCCAACCCCGGGGCTCTGAATCTGCCCACATCTCTTACCCAGCCCACACTCTTAAGCTGGCTCACAGACTGAGGAACAGAAATGTGCTCCTACTTCTGCCTTCCAACACTTGTTCCCTCTTGCTGAAGGCTAGGGAAGAGGACATCTTGCTTCTTTCTATTCTTTATTAAGGTTGCCCCAAGAGAAGGAAAGTAAGAGTAGGATTGGTGCTCAGCCTGATATCTCTACAGGATGCTGGCCACGTGTTCAGGCCTTGTGTTTTATTGCAAGGCCCTTTCCCTCCCTGTCTCAATCACTGGTAAGAGGGCCAGGGCTTTTCTTACTTCTCTTTTGCAGTAAGGTCAGCACAGACCTGGAGCTGAAGTTGCAGTGGACTTGTAGAAGTAAACAGCCATTTTTCTCTTCCTTTTGCCACTCCACCAGCATCTCATTGTGTGAAGCTGGCCCATGATTGTCCACACAGAAGCTGGTCGAGGTCCTCAGTCTCTAGAGTGGACCTCGAAGGCTTGTTTCAGAGAGTGAAAGGAGGCCCCAGGAGTCTTCAGACTTAAATTGAGTTCTCCCACATTTTTCTCAGAGATTTCACACTGACTCCCCTTCTAATCCAATAATAAAGGCAAGATCAATCTCGATTTAGCTGTTCACTCTTTGGACACTTTTTAAGAAGTAGCCCCATTCTTACTCTCTAAAGGAGAAACAGGATATGGGCCTCAAACCCCATTCTGAATCCCTAAGAACATAAGGGAACTGAATTCAAATTACAGTGCTGACACTTGTTAGCGTGCAAACTTTGTCAAATTAAATAACCTTGTGAAACCTCAATTTTCTCTTTAAAATAGAAAAAAACAATGCCTATCTCACTGGATTTCAGTGAAGATTAACTGAAGTAGTACAACTGAAATGCATAGCATACTGCATTGCACATAGCAGCTACGCAATAAAAGGTAGTCAGTTGCTGATAGTTAAATGTCTGGAAGTAACCTCAATTATTAATCTCAATTGCTGTCGTCCCTAAACTTGAAAATTCTAGAAATTACTTATTATGTGCAATGTGGCATTTCATACTTGGAGAAACATTTCTTTCACAATTGTAACACATAATTGAGTAGATTTGTGACACAACTGAGGATATCATTTTTCTCCCTAACATCTCTTTAGAGAATCCCCCTCCAAAAGTCTTAGTCTGTGAGGTTTGGATGGGGTTGATTCCAACCCTCCAGAGGTTGGTCCAAGACCATCAGTTGTTTGATGGACTTTGGCAAAAGGCACGTGACATATAACAGGTGTTATGAGCAGAACTGTGTCCCTTCCGATTCATATGGTGACAACTTAACTACTAGCACTGTACAATATAATTGGAGATGAGATACTTAGAGAGGTAATTAAGTTTAGTGAAGTCATTAGGGTGGGTTCTAATCCAATATGATGTCTTTTTAGAAGGGGAAAGTTTGAAAGAGGTGATGTTTAAAGAAAGGGAAAGTTTGAGAGAAGAGGAGGACAATGTACGCAAGGAAAAGATGACCATCCTTAAACTAAGGAGAGAGCTCTGGAGCCAATACTTCCTTCAGAAGGAACCCACTCTGATACTTTGGGTATGGCAACCCTGGTAAACTAATACACTGGACAATTAAAATCATTCGCAACAGTCAGGAGTGAGGCCTAGTCCTTTCGCTGGGAACACTAGTTAAAATGTGTGCAAAAAGTGTACCTTCTCTTTGATCCTTATCTGCTCATGGGTTTTATCTCATTCTCATTATACTGAGTAGTAGATGTCTCAGTATAATGGTTTTGCTGCTGTAAACAATTTGTCATTCATTCTTTACTTCATTACCTTAAAAGGAGTTCTATTTCTAAATGGAGAAGCCACAATATACTGTGTGTGATAAATGCCCAGCTCCACCTCTCTGTCATACCTATTTTTGATCCTTATCTGATCATGGAATGCATCCCATTCCTGAAGCTTCTCCTCTCCTGACCTGCTTAGCATTCTGTACCCCCACCCCAGAGGTGGAGGAACTTTTAGAGATAACCTTTATATATTTTTTCTTCTGTTCCATTTGTTCTGTTCCTTCTTCAAGAACCATTGTGCATATGCTAAATTTGGCCTGTCTGTCTTCAATATCTATTACCTTTTCTTTCTTTCTTTTTCTTTTTACATATTGTTCTTTTTCATTTTATTTCAGTTTTCTCAGACTTATTTGTATTTTCTGCTTTTTCATTTCATTTCAATTTTCTCAGAATTATTTGCATTTTCCATTGTGCTTACTCTTTTCATGTCTTCTAATGTAGCTTTTATCTCCGAAATGTTTTTGTTTTTCTCTTCTATTTCTTTTTCGAGCTTTGCCCAATTTCATATCATATTCTTTTGTAGTCCAATAAGCTCTTTTCTGAACTTTTTTTTTGGGGAGGGGGCTGGATTTTGGGAGGAGAGGAAGTTTTTTTGCCCTCAAATAATGTTGCCTGTCTTTTCTATGAGGCCAAATAAAGCTCTTGCCCTCTTATCTCTTCATCTGCTTTCTTTCCCATAGCAATTCCTCATTTTGGAAGGGGACCAAACACTTTATTGGCAAATAATTGAATATGTGTGTGTGTGTGTGTGTGTGTATGTTTAGAAGAGGTGCTAGTAGTAGTGGATATCCCTTGTACCCTGATGGTTTCTTCTCTTGAGAACTCTTTCTCCCCCAAAATTTCTACTTCTTTTGCTGGAGGTAAATGAACAAGCCATGTGGACAACAGGTTTGCTGATCTCTGCCTATCAGTTTCCCCTTCTCTAACTCCTCTACTCTTTCCCTTAGATGAGAGGCTGGGTCATCTCACAGGAAAGAGAGGGTGTTATGCTGTCTCCTGTAGCTCCCCTTGCTCTGTCCAGTTTTGTTCAGGATATTTCATGCCTCTCCCATGTTCTGTCCCATTCTAAGAACTCAAGATTTCAGTTTGAAGATTCTGGCCACACTTCTAACTTTCTGCAGGATATGTCTTCATCCTGCCTGGGTCTGAGGGGCTGTGCTCCAAGGCACATTACCTGACTCAGTCCAGATTGCACAGCACCTGCCAGACTGGCCTCAGGGTGTGGGGTTTGTGGTTGTGGGAATTTCCGCATTTCCCTGAAGTGGGAGATTTTCTGCTGAAGTTTTAGACTTAAAAAAAAATGTGTGGGTTTTTAGGGTGGAAAGCTGAGCAAGAATGCTTTTATTCTAGATTTAATGATAGCACCTTATCAGGAACATTGCAGATGCACAGCAATTATATATTAATTATAGATATGAAGGTCTGGGGTGGAACTTTAAAGGAGGAAGAGAGGGAAAGGAAATGTGGGGGATTCAGAAGCTGGCACTGAGGTTGTCAAGGCTGTGACTTCCACAAGGTACCAACTCTTGCATTTTCTAAGCCTTCGAGCTGAAATCTTTAGAGCCATCCATTAAAAAGAGAGGGAAGTGTCTCTTAGCTTTTGATCTCTCACAGAGAACCTGGGCTATGGAGGGCCTTTACCAATCTAGGCCTCGAGATCCAACTACAGATAATCACAGGAGTTACTCTTACATTATTCTTGCATTGCTATTTCTGGACATAGATTGGCTATGGTGATTCACTAAGCAAATAAGTCACTTTCTAGTTTGCTTACAGCTTAAAACAGACTGGTGCTTGTTTGGGTCTCTCACAGTCTCTGCCTCAGAACAGCTGACCTCTTTTCTTAATAGTAATAATTTTTTGTTTAGCCAAATAGGCTACAAAGAATTTTGTTTATATATTTTTTAATCAGAAGAAGGATGCAACAAATTAATGTCATTTCAAATGACATGAATATTCAGGAAAAATGTCTTTTCTGAAGGTTGATAATTTTGCTTTAATTGGTTCCATGTTGGAGTTTAAAATGGTTGTGAAGACTTGACTCAAAGGCATTTTCAAAGCTGATTGTAGTAATTCCTTTCCTAAGCCTTGTAAAAAAAGTTAAATGGGAATAAGTTTTGCATGGTTTGGAGTCAGTATTATACAAAAGAATGTGGATTTTTAGATAATTGCTTAATGTCAGCCCATCCAAGTTTTCTAATGTAAAACTACTATTTATAAAAAAAAATTGGGAAGGAAGAACTACTGTAAATAATTTCTTCTAATATATTTAGTGATCCTAGGTCTAATTGTTCTTTAACAACTCATTTGACATGCTGAATATGAAAATTCTTATAGTTATAAAACATATGATAATGATGTTCAGATGGTCTCAGAGAATTGTTACATCAATAAGTAATTTTTCCTTTAGGTTTGGGTATTCTGGAGAAAGCTGTTCTTAAGTCTTCATCTAGACCTACAAGAGTTTAAGGGACAGCACTTTATCATGTTGCTTTGCTATATTTTTCATTGTGTGTCTTTGTAAAAACTCATTTACTTTCATTATGTACTATACCTTTCTAACCGTTAGAAATACCCATAGTAACACCATATTTGAGGTTTACTACTCATTTCTCCTTTCTGATACTACTTTAGTTGTTTTCTCTGCTTTTATCAACTTGAATAAAAAATCTAAACATGTTTCTTGTTCCAAGGGGAACCATTTCTTGTGTTTGCAAATGGTTCTTTCTCCCTTTTCCTAGCTTGTTTTCTCTCAATTCCCACCTTTTACCTGTCTACCTTCTTATTCTAAATCAATGCTACTTCTTTCTGGAGAAGTCATATATAATGGATTGCTTTGCAACCAATTGAATAAACCCTATTGTTGTCTAATTTGAAATTACAACAGGCCAACATTTTTATATAATCCAGACATACCCTGAAACTGAGCATAGAAGTAAAAAATGTCGGCAAAAATTAAATTTATGCCAGGAACTTTTTTTCCTGTTCTAATCATGTTGTTTTTATTGTCTGTTGTTACAGTGTTTTTCAACTTTCTGTGGCTGTGATGAAATACCTGAAAAGATTTACTTAAAGGAGGGAAGATTTAGTTTGGCTTATGGTTTCAGAGGTTTCAGTTCATGGTTGGCCAGCTGCATTGCTTTGGGCCTGAAGTGAGGCACAACATCATGGTGGAATGGTGTGGCAGAAGAGAGATTCTCAGCTCTTGGCAGCTGGGAAGTAGGGGTTGGGAAGAGGGTGAGAGGTGTCAGGGACAAGATATGCCCTTCAAGAGCACATTCCCAGTGATCTGTTTCCTCTTACTAGGCCGCACTTGCTGTAGTTTCCACCACCCTCCAACTGTACATTGGATTATGAACCCATAATATAGGATTAATTCACTGAGGAGGTCAGAGCCTCATAATCCACTTTCCCAAAGCTCCATCTCTGAACATTGCTGCACTGGAAACCAAGCTTGCAACACATGAAACTTTGGAGAACATTCCAGATTTCAACCATAACAGTCACTTTGTCTTTTTCTCTTTCTTTTCTCTACATGTTGTTTTGATCATGCTTTTTTTCTTCTTTTTAATGGTTTCTCTTTCTTTTAATTTCTTCTCAAGTAGCATGAATGATTAGCTTAGTCTAGGAATTCCTCTCCTGTGAGCTTTTCTCATCAAACTCAATCTTTATTCCTCCTGAGATGGATTATAAAAGGAGCAATTTATAATTCATTGTCTTGTCACGAATTAACACGACAAAGAAAGATGTTAATGTAAAGTTATGTTTAAAACATTTGTTTTTTAAAAAAAACCCATCATTTTTGCTCCTATGGGATTTTCTCTATTAGAGTCACTTTAGCAAAAAGTGATATTCATTAAAAAAAAAATCTATCCAAGTACTTTAACAAAAACAAAGAACCAACACAGCAGTTTTTGCTGGGAAACACACTAGCTCAGAAGTTAGCAGAAAGGACCCCTGCTTAGTGTTGGATGTGTTCCTTTGGTTTTCAGCGCTGCCTATCCTGTTCCGCTCACACCTATGGGCACACAGAGCACAAAGCGTGCACGCCGATTAGAAGATGGTTTATTTTAACTTCCTGATTGTTCCTGTTAATCCAGGTGCTCATTTAAAATAAGTGAGGCTAATGTCACGTCCCTTTTATTTTCCTCTTCCCCAATCTTTTTTTCCCCAGTGTAATAGGAACTTCTTGTTCTTCCCAAATAGTTTGGTTGCAACTGGGAGTTGCAATTCAAGTTAGTAAATTCTCCTTGTGGCTCTGGGTAAAAGACAACTGTCTGCTACACTGGCTTGTACAACCACAAGAAAATTGTTTGTTTATGGCCCTTATAAAATAAAAAAAACTGTTCTTTCTCTAGCTTATTTTGAACTTTCTCTTGAAAACTTTGCTGAAGGACAGAATAGCAGACCACTTACAGGCTGGGATTCAGGAGTGAGATCTGGCTTAAATCCTGACTCTACTGTAGAGGCATCAAGTATCTTTATCTTTCTAAGTCTGTTTTTTCATGTATCAACCGTCACTTGTGAAGACAAAATGAAATAATACATGAAAAAAAACCCTTTGATAAAGTGTAATTCTCTCTCATTATCTTGATAATAGTAATTTGTATTTGTAAGTCAATTTATTATTTTTGAAGGATTTAATATTTTAAACCTATTTCTTTTTGGGGGGTGGGGATCAAGGGATTGAACTCAGGGGCACTCGATCACTTAGCCACATCCCCAGCCTTATTTTGTATTTTATTTAGAGACAGGGTCTCACTGAGTAGCATAGTGCCTTGCTTTTGCCAAGGCTGGCTTTGAACTCGCAAGCTGCTCCTCAGCTTCCCAAGCTACTGAGAATACAGGTGCCTGGCTTAATTTCTCCATTAGACTTCTACCTCTGGAGGAGTCTTACCAGCTATTGCTATTATTTACATTTAGCAATCACAAATTTTTTTAGTGTTACAAGTGGAACAACATATGGTTGGGCTCTTCAGGTGTTAGCAAAAACTCTTGGAAGCACCCATCTATTCCCTTAATGTGCTAAATGTCTGCCCAAGCTAAATATGTGGAATTCAGTAAGGGAGGAAGACTTTTTTGGGAGAGGGGCACATTTTTAAAATTCCAAGACACATGCTAGATTCCTCCTCAACACATGAAATGGATCAGGAATCCCATCTCTAACACTAATTAGGTATCCTACCGGTTAACCTTTTGGAATATAGATCTCCTTATTGAAGGGTAATTTTCCAAGAGAACTGCTTTAATAGTGCTGTTTTATTGCTTAAAAGCCTCTCCTTTGCTCCCTGAATTAATGTCCGAACTAAATGCATGGTATTCACAGTGCTCCAAAGAGGTAGAACAAATAGGATCTATATCTGTATCTACTATATCTATGTTTGTATATTTATAGGGAGATATATGAGAGGGATTGATTAGGGAAATTGGTTCACACCATTATGGAGGCTAACAAGTCCCAAAATAGGTCATCTGAAAGGTTTGTGTAGTGTGGCTCAGTCCAAGTCCAGGTGATGGTGTACCTTTCAATCTAAGAAGTGGAGGAGCTACTGGTGCAAGTCCTGGAGCACAAGAGCTGGAGAACTTGGACTTCTGATGTCTAAGGGCAGGGAAAGAATGATGTCTGGGTCCCAGAAGAACCAGAGCAAGAATTTGCCCCTTGTCTACCCTTTTGTTCCACCTGGGCTCCCAGATGAACAGTACTGCTCACATGGAGACACACCCACAAATAATGCTTGACTGCTCTAGGCATTCAAGTTGACACAGGAAATTAACCATCCCTATTGCTCAGCCTGCACTCCCAGCCTCATCTGCCATGCTGCTTGCTGCTGCATGTACCCCGTGCTCTGTCAGAGTGGCGTCCTTGTTCCCCAAGTGCCTCCCATGCTCTTCTGTCTCTGCCTGGCCCAAACGCCCTTCTCCGTCTCTGCCATGCTGTCTATAGTAAACAGCACTGCTTCCCAGCCAAATGCCACAGACAGAGGTCTTGTTTCCCTTTCATGTTCCCTCAGAGTCCCTCGGTCATTTGTCACCCAGTTCTACTCATTTTTGCTGATCAAAATCTTTTAAAACATTCTGTGTTCCCTCCATATTTCCCTCTTTAGATGTGGCTCTTTTAGATCTTGCCTAGATTATTGCACTTGTCATGGTTAAATGTGCGTCAGCTTGGCTGGGCCAACGGATGCTCAGATACTGGTTAAACATTATTTCTGGGTGTGTCTGTCCTCACGTTTCCAAAAGAAATTAACATTAAAATTGGTAGACTAAGTAAGGCAGATGGCCCTCTCCAATATAGGTGGGCATCATCTAACCTACTGAGGTCTGAATAGAACAGAAAAGCAGAAGGGTAAATTCTCTTTCTCTATCTGAATACCTAAGCTAAGACATTGAAATTTTCCTATCCTTGGACTTCAATTTCTCTGGTCTGAGGATAGCAGATCATGAGGCTTATCAGTCTCCATAACCACATGAACCAATACCTTATAATAAATCTCATAAATCTCATGTCTATCTGTTTGTCTATCTTATTTTATCTCTATCTATCTATCTATCTATCTATCTATCTATCTATCTATCTATCTATCTATCTATCTTCTACTGGTCCTTGGTTCTGTTTCTTGGAGAACACTGACTAATATAACTCCTAATGCTTTTTGCTTCATTTTCTCCCTTTCAATCTGTCCTCCATCCTGCCATTATGGTGATCTTTCTGAAATGTAGTTACAATCTTGTCATTTTTGTGCATACAATCCTTTAGTGCTTTTCCATTATTTTGTGGCTAACAACCCAAATCCTTTCACAGCCCTCTTTGTATTGTAGTTGTATGTGCTCTTATTTTGTCTTTTCTCTTTGAATAAAGGCAACTAAAGAGCAGGGAGTATATGTTTCTTAGTTTTGTATTTCTCAAAGCATGTAGTAGAGTGGCTTGCATACAAAAATGTTCACTAAATGCCCATTACGAGATTCTATCAAATGGAACCAATATCATGTACTTTATCTGTCTCAAGGTGACTACGATGACCAAGTAATACATAGAAAAGCATTGACAAGGTTACACTGGTCCATTCTTAGCAATGCTATTTTATTTTAAAGCCTAGGTGATTTACATGTTCATAAATCCATCTGAAAATATGATTTTCTCAACAAAAAACTCAATAAAAACTCATCTTTATCACATGGCTAATGTTGGTGAGATGATAAACTATTGCAAACTTCAAAAACTGTGATATGATTTCATAGCCCAAGAAAGACGGAGGTAGGATGTAGACTATAGAACTTCCAGCAACAAATAGGACAGCATGACTTGATGAGTCTGAAGACTCTCTACAGAGAGCCAACGAGCATTTAATGAGCTTCCCAGAGGGGCGTAATGTTCCATACTGTTACTCAAGAACCTTTTTTTTCTTGGCCAAAATTACTTGGTAAATCTACAAAGCCAAGTGGCCTGTTGCCAGAGTTCAAATAGTCATTCTCTCTTCTCAATTCCTCTCTCCCTGTTATTGTTGCAAGGCATGGAAAAGAGGAAATGAGACAGGACTGCGTGCTCATCCTGGCCTGATTCAAGCACTATTTCACTATAAAAATGGAACTCTCCACTGCTCTTCTTAAAGAGATGAAAACTTTCTGCTTAGAATTCAGTGACTCATTCCACTTGGACACAACCACATTCTTTCTAGGGCATAAACCCTGAATTCAAGTGCAGCTGGCCAAGTTGGGGAAAGAACTTCAAGCCAGTTCTGGGAAAGAACTTTAAGGCTTCCCACTGATTATGAGAACAAGTTTTGCTCTTTTGCAGAGAGTGAGAAGCATAAGTGTGCTAGTGAATAATAACCTTGGACTTGGCCAAAGAAAATTGTACTTTGCCATTAATTTTTTGTTTTTTAAAGTTTAAGCTTTTAAGTACCCACATTCTTTATATTAAAATTCTGCCCAAGGATCAAAGGAAGTAAAGGTACAGAGCAGAGTGAAAATGGAGGTGGATTATCAGATACTTATACAAAGAAAAAGTACCTTTTTTGCAAACTGTATTGTAGCTAAAGCTAGCATTTTCAATGCTATATGTAATTGAGGATAGCTGTCATACTTGAGTGCTTATTATATGTCAGGAACTAAGCTAAGTACTTAACCTGCAAAATATCATTCTTTTCTTTCATAGATTTCATATGATGGATGGACTATCACTGCCGTACTGAATCTAAGGGGCACTTATTTACTACTATTTAGAGACTAATATGAAGCTGTGACAAAGAAGGGCAGGTACAGCTCTTAGGGGAGTCCTGTATGTACTAGAAGCCCAGGAGAAAGGCATATTGAAAGAATAAGACTGATGCTCAACTCCCTGGGCATCTCTTTCTACCTTTTATAAATACAAAATATGTTTTGAATTAAGTTTTTCTGGTCTATGTGCTTCTATGTTCTTTAGAGTCCTTTAGAATCACAGCATTCACCCAGGTTAAAGGGAACTCAGGAAGAAAGTCATTAGCCTAATTTTCTACCCTTGCGAAGTAGGCTTAGAGGGTCCTAAGAGCCTGCCATGGTTTAAGGCCCTGGGAGGCTGCAATTTAGTAACCAACCAAGGCATTCTTTTGTGTCTACCTTGCCCAAATCCCTTAAGAACATCTATACATCTTGGTGATTTTCAGGACAAATCCATTTCAAGTGAAAAATAAACAAAAGATTTAAAAATCTGTCCTTCTGTTTCAGACAGAATTCCAGCTGTCTGCTTCTTGCTTCCCTCCAACTGAAAGAAGACAAGGTTTTGCATCCATTTACAGTCTTCAGAGTTTAATCTTTGTGGTATCTGACAGGATGTGTTCCTTTTGCTGTATTTCCTATTTTGCAAGCTCGTCCACCTTTTGCATCATCTCTGTGTCCTCCGTGCTTCTTCACACTCACTGCAACTCTGTTAGTGTGAGCCTTTGTGAGTTTTCCTATTATTGTTGCTTAATAATTTGGGGTTTCATTTTCCATCCTACCCATTTCCTGCTGATCCACCTTGCTGCCACCATTGCCCTTGGAACACATCACGAGTGTCATCTGCCTTAAACTTGCTTGAAACTGGTGACCAGCCCCTACCACGTCTTAAGGCCTACAGGATAACATACCAACTCCTTGGTGTTGGGTTTTAAGGTAGATTTTAATTATTCACGCTTCTTCCTTTCCTGATTCTGAATCAAATGTAAATTAGACATACAGGTCAGATGGGAATGAAAACACAGTATGTCATTCAGTGTCGACAAAGCCGAATTTGGAGCTTGGGGCAGAGGCTGGCTGACTGTGCTACTGCAATCCTTCCCTGAATACCCAACTTCAGAAAGAGTTGTGGGGGAACTGTACCCTATTTCCTTTCGGTGCAGGTTTGGAGGTCTGGGGA
>PVHX01009726.1:0-30522 GCA_004024805.1 Geosciurus inauris | reverse complement strand
GATTCCCCAGACACACAGAAGTGAACTTGTTTTGAATCCAAGGACACAATAAGGAATAATCTGCTCAGCTGTCACCATTTAGATAAGCACCATGACCTCCCCCACAAGGAAGGGCAGTGTTGGCTGACCAGCACCCTATCTATTCTCAGTCAAATCCACAATTTAATGTCTGTTAATGTGAATACCTCATTTATAGGTACCGATCTCTGCATTAGCAGGGTTATTTTGTTTGAAAGCAAGAGCAATTCAGCTCAACCTAGATTATGGTTAGATACTTGGAAATCTAAGTGATGCCTGGGAATCTAAAAGGTACCCCTATAGGCTTGCCTGCACTCAGGGGTGTAAATTGCCTGATGAGGACTTTCTCCATATTGTGACTCTTTCCTCTGGTGGTCTTCAGCTTCAGATAGTCTATATTTTTATAACTGCTCCTGGAACTAGAGAAAGAAGAATCTTTCTTTCCCCAGAGATCTTATGTAAAGTATGGTGGAAAATGTCTGATTGGCTTATCTTAGGGACCAATAAATATCCCTTGACAAATTGCTGTGACCAGAGGGATGAATTGCTCTTAGTAGCCAGGTCTGGATCATAGGTTGAGTGTCCAGCCTAGGAGCACATATGGGTGGAAGAGGAGAAAAACCCTTTATGAGCCACATTGGAAGAAGGCTGGAGCTTCCCAAAGGAAGAGGGCAGAACAGACGAGAAACCCTTGTCCACTACACAGACCTTATTGTGATGTGCTGTGATTGTATGTTTATGTGTCAGATTTGGCCTCCACATCAGACTCAGAGCTGCAGCATCATGACAATCATAGTTTTTCACTCTCACAAAGTCAGAAGGAGATGGTGAAGTCTGGATTTCATTTCCTTAAAAACAGAAAAAAAGAGGTGCTGCAGCCTCGTGGCCATGTGGCATTTGCTCTGAGCACCATGGCCAGCTGGGTCGACACCCTTTCCATCACGCTGAACAAAGATGCTGGCACGGCCTTTGCCCTGCTCATCCTGGCACCTCCCCTGCTAAAGGCTGAGGCTCAGCGTGCTGTTGCCTTGGAGGTCTGCAGAGATGTGTCTCTGGCCAAGCCACCTGCTCAGCCTTTCAGTGGCCCACAGACTGCCAAGTTTTCCCAGCCCAAGAGAGTGTCTCAGTCTAGGAGGGAGAATTCTCCATGATTTAGTGAAGTACCCAGTCAAGGGTGCTGCCACCAACATGGCCTATATCTCAAGTTCTTTATTTTTTTCTTTTATTCTTTTTGGCATGCCTTTAAAAAATAAGCTTCTTATTTTGAATTAATTTTAAATTCAGAAAAAAGTCACAAAAATAGTAGACACTTCCCACATATCCCCCTCAATGTCTCCTTATATTGATATTGTACATAAAACTAAGATGAATGTGTCAAAACTTGGCAATTGATATTACTATTTACTGAACTGCAGACTTTATTCAAATGTCAGCAGTTTCTTGCTATTATTATTATTTTTTTCCTTTTGGGATATAACATTGCCTTTAACCAAGTTTTTTTTTTTTTTTCTCATAAAACTAATTCTCCGGTTGCTGTGGTAGATTAATTGTCCTAATAGTCTGGATTTATCAGCCTTGTAAATATGCCCCATACAACGTGAAATTTTAGCATTTCCTGTGATGAGGTGGAATCTGGGCTGGTCTGCCATTTGCTTTGGCTCATAAAATGTAGCAGATAAGAAGATATGCCCATTCTGAGCCTGGGTCCCAAGAAGCCCAGTTCATTCTCTCAGATCCTGGCCTCCTTGACAAGTCTGACTCAAGTGCTATATGCAGGAAATATCCTAACTGAACACTGAGGCTAAACTAGAGCCAGCTCCTTGCTGAACTTCTAGTTGACTGTAGATTTACAATTTTACTCAATCAAGATAAGCTAAGTTTAGCCCAGAGCATCAGGGCTACCAGGTGGACCGTCAACTCATGAGCAAAACACATATTTATTAAACAATGTACTGAGGTTTAGTGGGTGTGTTTATGTGGCAGTAGTGTGGGAATGGATACTGATAAGCCTGGGCCAGGACAGATTCTGGTCCTGTCCATCTGGTGGCTCAGGATGCACCATCTCTAACAAGTTCACTTAAATTTGCTGAAGATTGTGGTCATTTAGGAACTGGTCTTAGACTTTTGTAACCAAAGTTGAGTGAATAATTCCTTTAGGAACCATATCTCTTTATCTGAGTGGATTTGAATGAAAAACCCATGCCATGGAAAATTATTTTTCTCATCAGGCAGTCCTGAGTGTTTTTCTAACCCTTAGTGTGACTGGTCTATGTAAGTTGATGGCAGCAGTCGGTTGCCACAATATGCCCCCAGGTGTCTTTCTAATTCTAAGGACAAGAAATTTACATTTATTTGCCCTTAGACTTTGCTGGTGTGAGTAGTTTCCAAATAAGCTGTCTGTACTGGCAGGGTTTTTTGCTGACTATGGTTGGTACAAGTTTGGAATTTAAATTCGATGTCTTCAACCATCTTAGGGCTAGGGTAGCCAATGTTGTTCTTGTAGAAGTGTTCTCAAAACTGTGGGATGCTGCTTTAGGGGCGAAATCAGTTGTAAGGGAACAATTATACAACTGTATGACTTATTATTTATTTATTTTTTATTTTGTGATGAGGTCTTGCCAAAGTGCTGAGGCTGGCCTCAAACTTGCGATCCTCCTGCCTCAGTTTCCTGACTTGCTGGGATTACAGGCATAAATCACTGCACTTAGCTCACATTTTCATTTTAGATGAAGAATTTTATGGAATCAGTATTTACTAAGAGCAAAATCTAAGGAAGTATATTGCTGAGACCTCAAATGTCAGTTCATTGGATAACTTCATCAAAGACTTAAAGAC
Source organism: Geosciurus inauris (assembly GCA_004024805.1). NCBI lineage: Eukaryota > Metazoa > Chordata > Mammalia > Rodentia > Sciuridae > Geosciurus > Geosciurus inauris. The sequence continues at coordinate 27,669 of PVHX01009726.1, read as the reverse complement.
TTGTGATTTGATCCTAACATGTGACTGGGAGGAACAAACATAGACCATGCTCCTGTATTTTGTCCAGTACAGGACCAATACTTTCTGTAGATTCTGTCCATCTGGCAGCCCTTTGCATCTCTTGTCTTTTGAGCGTCTGCTATCTATGCACTCAATTGGTATAATCCCAGTCCTTTTTTAAAACAATATTTTTTAGTTGTCAATGGACCTTTATTTTATTGATTTATATGTGGTGCTGAGAATCGAACCCAGTGCCTTACACATGCTAGGCAAGCACTCTACCACTGAGCAACTACCCCCACCCCCTAATCCCAGTCCTTCTAATTCTTAAAATCAGAGATGGCTTGAGTTAGGATTCCTGAGACGTTTAAACACAGGGGACATCATTAAATTTGGAAAATTTCTGTCCTACCTATTACCTATAAAAGGACAAATGTTATGACATCCCGCAGGACAAGGGATGGGACACATCTAAAGTCCTTTCATTATCCTCAGCCTTTTCCAGATGCTCTTTAACTAGGTAAACATTGAGATGGTTCTCCTTTCAGCCACAGCTCTTTGCATCTGTTCACTGTCTCTACCAAATGCAGATTAATGCATTAATTAAATTAAGCATTTATTTTTATTTTTAAAAATTCCTTGGACGAAATCCTTAGCACCTTACCTCTTTTGAAAAAAGTTTTTAGTTGTCAATGAACATTTATTTTATTTATTTATATGTAGTACTGAAAACTGAACCCAGTGCCTCACACATGCTAGGCAAGTGCTGCCACTGAGCCACAACCCTAGCCCAGCACCTTGCCTCTTTACACGGAAAAAGAATCTGGCACTTGCTTCTGGAATCTTCAGGTCTTTGATGTGGCTCTTCTTATGTTAGATCTTCACTAATGCTGTCACTGTGCCTTTTAGCATCTGAAAGAAATGAAGGAGCTAGGGTTGTCCCTAAACCCTGTCATTCTGTGTGTTTAAGCAGATTGGACTATTCTTCCTGGATTTATTATTCCATTTCTTTTCTTTTCCTTTTCCCCCTGTACTTGCATCTTGTTTTAAAAAATTCAAATGACATTTAATTACTACAAAAACTCAAACATATTAGAAACATATAAAATATATACCAGAAATATTTTACTTTCCAAGAGGAAATGTTCTGTATAGTTGCATGTCTATTCTCCAAACATTCTTTCTTTAATTTTACATATTACAGGTATAAAAATATGTGTATACAGATTCAAAGATCAAAAGATTCAGCAAGACTTTTGACAATAAGAGAGCCTTCCCTTGCTCCACTCTCCCCACTCCTAAGTTCCAATTCTCAGAGGTAATTTCTTTATCTGGGTGTGTGCTTTGGTCTCTGATATTCAAGTTGGAGTCTTCAGCTGTCCATCTTATTTTGGCTATGTTTAATTAAAAGTGAGGTACTCGAAAGATGATTGGCAGGCTTGTGTTAATGGATGGGGAAAGTTTTATAGACCATAGAGAGAAATTCAGATGCTGCATTTTGTCCCTCCAAAAGTCTTTGTGTATGGGTCTTTTCTCTGGAGTTCTTTAGTTTGTTCAAGGAAGAATCCTTCAAATTCCCACCAGATCGCTGGGTAGAAGGGAAGATAATATATGTGCTGACAATATTCTAGGGGCAAAGCTGCACAAAGGGACAGGGAGCTCCTGTTTAGTAGGAGCCTTTCAGTGTTATTCCTCTCCCTTTCTCTGCATTACCCTCAGCCCTCTGCCTTTTCCTCATATCCCTTCTTCTTCTACCCAGTTTTCTTCTGTGCCTGAGTCAGTGTCTTGAGCAGCCCTTTCAAACAGAGTTTTATAAGAGTATTAAACTCTGCAGAAAATGATTTGAGTACCTAATTTCTCAGTTCTCCCCCAAACAGCACACAACTGGTACTCTTTTAGAAGTCTGTGGGAGAAGTTGAATCACATTTCAACCAATGCCTTAGAGCATCAGGGCTTGATTTTCCTGACCATTTGTTAAGAAGCACTGGAGCCTTTCTGACCGAGTTTCTTAATAGAATGAATATCTAGTCTCCTGCTGGGGCAGATAAAGGGCAGTTGCCTGGATGTGCCTGTTGGGGAAGAGGCTCTAGAGGTCTCTCTCCCTACCACAGGTTTTCAGGCACGCCTGTTTGCAGTCCCTGTCCCGCTTGCTGAGATAGCTGGTGCCTGAGTCATTCTAGATGTTATGGGAGGAAGTGACTTGCTTCACGTTTGCTTCCTTTTCCCCACACTTGCTGTGCAGCTCGCTCAGTTCCTTACCACTCTCTCTTTTTTTTCGTACTGGAGATTGAACTCAGGGGCACTTGACCACCGAGCCACATCCCCAGCCCTATTTTGTGTTTTATATAGAGACAGGGTCTCACTGAGTTGCTTAGCGCCTTGCCATTGCTGAGGTTGGCTTTGAACTCGCGATCCTCCTATCTCAGCCTCCCTAAGTGCTGGGATTACAGGCTTGTGCCACCACGCCCGGCTTCCTTACCACTCTTGTATCAGTGTGTTGACATCTCTTCTTCCCTGTCTTGTCCTCTAACATTCCTTGGTCCTTGTAGGTTTATGTCTTAATTTTATTTCTTTTTCTTTTTTATTATTTTTTTAGTTTAGTGGGTTTTGTAAAACAGGAGCATTCATGTTTCGTCTGCTATATAGTCTGAGCACATATATTTACATGTGATGTGAATATCACATCCAACCCTTGATATTATATCACATCCAGGATCGAAAAACAACATATAAACAATATATAGTCTTGTTTCAAGAAATTACCTCATTAGTTTAATAGAAAGAGGGGTGGAGTTTAGATTTTTAAAGAAAAATTATTTTTTCCCCCATAGGGCTCTCAATATCTCTTATAGGTTTAAGAATAGTAATAAAACCTAAATATTGCTGGGGGAATCTAACATTTGGTTATATATGGTATTTTTTAAAAGAATGGATTTTATTTTCTTATCACTGTCAACACGTTCCTTATCACAGAGCTCATCTTCATATCATTGTGATCACCCCCTTTCCTCATTGGTATGATAAGCGAAACAGGAAGTCATACAAATGGAGCGGCTGTGGCCTGCCTTTCTCTTCTGTGAACTTGATCCTGGATGTGATATAATACCAAGGGTAGGATGTGATATTCACATCACATGTAAGATCCCACGTGCAAATATTATTTTTTTAAAATATAAAGTATTTTACAGCTTGCTGTTTTTCTCTTTATGTATTATGAGCCCTTTCCATGTCAGCACATAAAGAGCTAACTCATTCCTTTTCCCTAAAATATTCCTTTTCTTTTCCAGATTTTTTTTTTTCATTTTTCTTTCTTTTTTACTATTCAAAGCAGTGTTGTAGTAGAAGTGTCTTGATGTACTCTTTTGCTCACTTGGGTACATATTTCTGTAAGATTTTTCTTCCTAGAAGTAGAATTCTAGGTCAAAGAGTCTGCTCTCTTCAGGTTTTGATAGATACAGTCAAATTGCTTTTCAAAAGGCTTCTATCAATTCATGCTTTCCCACCAGTTCAGTGTCAGAATGCTGGTGTTTTCCTTCCCTCTCCAACACTGGATTTATTCTCTCCTTTTAATCTTCACGTAGCTGACAGGAGAAAATTGTCATGGTTTGCATTCTGCTGAGTTCCACTGAGGCAGCATTGGTCTTCCCTCTGCTTCCTGTTGTCCTGCACAGACACTGACACTTTCCTCCCGGTTCTGATACTTGGTGGAGGAGTGACTTGTTCAGCCCTGGAGTTTTCAGCTAGCCTGGGTCATGCATGTTCGTTAGAGGGCGGATGTCCTTGATAACATCAATGACCTGAATAGTTAGTTTATCTATCTTTTCTATCTCCTCGTTCTGTCGCTCTTTGTGGCATTCCAGAAATATGCCTTAGAGCAGTCATTAGAGATGAAAACTGGCTAAAGTCGTCTGTGACTGCAGATGAGAGTGGGGAAGTGAATTGGACACCTATTATGAATTTCTTCAAATTCTTTGGGCCTCACCTCCTGCTCCAGCCACTGCTATAGCAACTGGTTCCTCCCAGGCTCCAGTAAATTTTGGGAGGTGAAAATTGATAATATCTTAGCTTGAAGACTTTTTTTTTTTTTTTTTTTGCTATAGCATATTTGTTCCGGGGCTTTACTGAAACTGTAGTTATGGGATGCCATAGGATTCCACATGGCACAAATGCAAATGATTCCTGGTCTTATGGGGACAACTCTGATCAATAGGGACTGGTACTCTCAGATACTTTCTCTCCCTTTCTTCCTCTAGTGGGTGTTCTGAGAGGGGATTTGGAAAGCTATTTGTCAGGTTCTGCAGGTATGAATTGTCCATAGTAGGAGCCCATGCATCTGTGGTAGGCTGAATGATGACACCACAAAAGTGGCCATGTCCCAGTCCCTGGAATCTATAAATATGTTGTCTAATGGCAAGAGGGACTTTCCAAATGTAAGTAATCTAAGGCTTTTGAGATGGGAGAGAGATTATCCTGTATTGTCCTGAGAGGCCAAAATATTTCTAAGAGTCACATGAAGGGGACAGTAGTTGGAGATGGCAAAGCCTGTGATGATTTAAACAAGAAGTGGAATGATGTGAGACAGGGATCAGGAGCTAAGGACTACTGATTTCTAGAATCTGGAAATAGCTAGGGCAAGGCTCCAGTAGAAACTAGCTCTGTCAACACCTTGATTTTAGCTCTTAAGACCAAATTGGACTTCTGACCTTTAGAAGTATATGATAATAGATTTGTGTTGTTTTAAGCTTGCCATTGGTAATATGCTATAGCAGTAATAGGAAACTAACATAGCATCCACATTTAGTTCCCTTGCCCCTTACTCCCGTGCCTTGGAATCATATTCCCAAACTTGGTAATCATGTAGAAGCCTTTGCCACAGAATCAGCTTTTGGGGGTACTTAGGCTAAGATATAAAATAATGGGGCTTTTTACTACCAGTTTCTAGTTTGCCTTTATCCTGTGCACCAGATCTCAGACATGCGACTTTGGTTCATCCTAGATTCCATCTTAGATGGACATTGGAGGGAAAGGAAACCTCAACTCAAAGATGCTCAAGTGTCCCCATGACCAGGGATGTAGGGAGAAGCTATAAAATGTAAGTTGTGAGCCAGAGTATTCTCCCAAGCCAGGGAATTGAAGGTGAGCTTCCTACCAGTAATGGGGAAGGTAATGTGTGTATGGGAGGTACATCAGTAAAGGTTTAATGAAGAAAGCAGCAATATCTTCAAATATTGTAATGGAAGAAGTTTGCTGCAGGGAATTGTTTATACAGGTGACAGGAGGATGAGAACCAACAAGATGTGGAGGGGCAACCCACATTGGCAAGGGCATGAAGCTACTATATCCTTAGGTTAGAGGGGCAAAGTGAGAGGGTATGCTACTGGAGCTTGTGGGATGAGGTCACCGGAAAGACGCTGTGATCAGAGTGGACTTTTCAGTAGCAACTGAGCTTCTGAGGGAGCACCGTTATTACTGGAGATGTTACTTGAGCCAAAATGAGATGGGACAAGTACCTTGGCTTCTCTCTTCCTTCCCACCTTCCATTTCATCCAGGGTTACCAATTTCAAAACCCAGAAGAAGTCATATCTGCTGCAATACAGAGTGGCAAAGAGTAAGGGATGTATCTGAGAACAAACAGATATAGGGCTGGCGGAGAGCATGCTGCCAGAGCCTGTGAAGAAATATCCATGAGAGAGAATATCCGTTTAATCACCTGCCAATCTATGGAAGCCATTTCTAGATTGCCAGCAGTTGAGCGAAGCCTTTTCCCTTTTAACTGTTCTCCTTTTCCATGCTCCAAGGTCAGAAGGGTCAGAAGCTGCAGCTAGTGAGCAGAGCATTTTCCTAGAGATGCTGACAGAATAAGAAAAGACTAATCTTTTTCCGTGCTTTTCTACTGCTGGCTTCCTACCCATGTGGGCTTGAGCTAGGGCAGGCAAAAGTTTTAATTGAGTGAAATAAGCATTTTTGGTTATTACATTGGAGCATGCATGAATTACCCAAAACAGCCTGTTTAGGCACTAACAGAACTGGAGGACATCCTATTATCTGAGAAAAGTCAGATAAACTGTGAAGACTGCCTCAGAAGTTATCTAAAGTAGCGGGAATAAATAAATCTCTTCTACTCTGAACGGTTATGCAAATACAATTTGGGGAGAGGAACACAATTAGTTGAGCTGTTTTAATCCCATCTGTGCACAGAAGCTTTGTGACTCTTTTTGTTGAAGTTTTTCTCAATTGACTAGAGGTGACCAGAAAAATTTCACATCCCGCCCTTTATATTTGCTAGTGAGTTAGGTACCAAGGGTCATAGAATTTTTTTTTTTTAAAACAACTTCCATTGTAGGAACTGAAATGTGGAATGGTTGGCATTTGGCATTTATTATTTTGAAGTTTCAGTCACAACTCAGATGAAAGCAATCTATTTTAGCATTCTTTAATACTGGCACATGGAATGATAATGTTTTTATCATGAATAGAAAAAAGAATATAAGGGATATGTTGAGTTATGAAGCTGTAAACAAAGCTCCACCTTTGCACACCCATCACTTATGATCGCTAATAATCCTACCTCTTATACATGCACGCTTGTCTGGAATTTTGAAGAATACTTATTTAAGGCACAGATAAGAACTGGAATGAGTCACTTTGAAATCAGAGTTGGGACCCTCTGAGAAAAATTGTGTGCAGCAAGGAAGGTGATTTTCAGACCAAGACTGTTACAAGCCTGTGGCTGAAAGTGTATCATAGAGAGGGATGAGCATGGCAAGATCCCAGCTTCAAAATGTAATCTATCAACAAATACATGAAAAAATGTTCAGCATCTCTAGCAATTAGAGAAATGCAAATCAAATTGCTCTAAGATTACATCTCACTCCAGTCAGAATGGCAATTATCAAGAATACAAGCAACAATAAATGTTGGCGAGAATGTGAAGAAAAAGGTACACTCATACATTGTGGGTGGGACTGCAAATTGGTGCAACCACTCTGGAAATCAGTATGGAGATTCTTAGAAAACTTGAAACCACCATTTGACCCAGCTATCCCACTCCTTGGTTTATACCCAAAGGACTACAGCATATTATAGTGATGCAGCCACGTCAATGTTTAAAGCAGCTCAATTCACTATAGCTAAACTATGGAACCAACCTAAATGCCCTTCAATGGATGAATGGATACATGGTACATGTATTCATCCATTGAAGGGCATATACCATATAAAATGTGGTACATATACACAATGGAATATACTCAGCCTTAAAGAAGAATGAAATTATGGCATTTGCAGGTAAATGGATGGAGCTGGAAAATATCATGCTAAGTGAAATAAGCCAATTCCCAAAAACAAAAAGCCAAATGTTTTCTCTGATATGTGGATGCTGATCCATAATCAGGGGAGGGCTATGGAAAGATGGAGGAACTTTGGACAGGGCAGAGGGGAGGAGAGAAGGGAAAGAGGTGTGGGGATGGGGACAATGGTGGAATGAGTTGGACATTATTACCTATGTACATGTATGATTGCATGATTGGTGTGATTCTGCATCGTATACAGTTAGAGGAATGAGAAGTTGTGCTCCATTTGTGTATAATACGTAAAAATACATTCTGATATGTAAAAATTCATTCTGATATAAATTAGCATGTATAACTAATTAGAACAACAACAACAAAAAAGATCCCAGCTTCAGAGATGAAGATTTTAAGAGCAATGAATCTCTTCCTGAAGAGGAAAGAGACCTGGGGCCTAGGAAGGGAGTCTTTGCTTTGAAGGCAAGGAGTAGACCCCATAACTAGGCAAGAAAAATATCCTTTTAAAGCTAAGAATTGGTACTTTAAAGCAGGTTTGGGAGATCACCATAGAGCAGAGAGGGGCCAGAAAGTCAAGACATACCCCGCCCTACAAACTTGGAGGCTACATTGGAGAACCTTAGTGACTCAGAAGGGGAAGGAATGGCAGGAGACTGCATTGGTGTTTCACCCAATAATTCCCTCTGTCTCACCCTGTTGAGCAGGGACCACCTGAGGCATTTCAACTCTCCAAGGAAATCATGCTGACATTTGAGGCTGAGCAATCTGGGTTGGGTGGTCATGGGTGAGGTTAGTGATGCTGAGGAAAGGGAGAGCGTTCTGAGGAAACAAGTAGTGACTCTCTACTGAAAAGCTGTGAGCACTTCACTGGGGTTTAGCAACAACCTCCACACTCTTGGGTAGCCTACTATTCTGAAGAAACAAATTCCAGATGTTAACTTTGCTCCCACCTTCTGGGAAGAGCAGTTGTACGGGGCACACTAAGATTTCAGCCAATTTTATTTATAGGGATGCAAATCTTTATTGGGGATGATGTGAAGCAGGGCCACATTAGCATGTCCCCTGCCCAACTATGGGAAGAAAACAGAAGAAGAGCCTTGGAAGACAAGATTAGGATGGTGAGCACTATGGAGTGGTGCTGCCGGGGTACACATGGATCGTGATATGTGAGAAGTCGGTGGGCCACATAATAAGGGGATCAGGCTTGGAGGGACCATATGGAGAAGAGCAGCAGGGTCTTGATCATCTGCCTGGCTTCTGTCATATCGATGTTATCTGGTGGAATGGAGACCTAGTCAGTGACTGCCCACCTCCACCACATGGCCTGTGCCGGCAGCTTGTACAGGGAAGCCTTGGCAGCTGGATGCCTGTCTGAATTCTTAGTGCGTCTTCCTCCCTTTCAAGGACCCAGACACTTATAGCTCCAATATCACTCCCAATCTCACCTATAGAATGCAGACAAAAGCAGAAATTTAGACCCTTGATAGTCAGGTGGATATGGGGCTTGGGAGAGCCAGTCATTATCCAAAAGAGGAAGCAACTTGAGATTTTTTCCCCAAGAGTTCAGACATATGGAAACTCAAATATGTGTACCATCTTTGTTATGAGAGCCAAAAGTGACATTTTCTGAAGTCATCACCCTATTCCATAACTCCCATTGCCACCTTCATGAAGCCCAATTAGTATTCTACTTCAACTTTGATTTCTAAACAGGACCCAGAATATTGAGGTCACCAAGACTTTTGTTATTTGCATCTCTCTTTGACATCATAGTTCATATTACCTCTATAATCTCAGTATTAGTGAATGTTATCTAGTGGTGTTACTGGCACTATTCACAACAGCTAAGAAAGGGAAACAACCTAAGAGTCCATTAATTGATAACGGGATAAAGAAAATGTGGTACCTATACATAATGGAATACTATTCACTCATTTAAGAGGATAAAATTTTGTCATTTATAACTACATGGATGGAATTGATGATCATTATGTTAAGGGAAATAAGTCAGGCACAGAAAAGACAACACTGCATGATTTTGCTCATGTGGAATCTAAAAGAAAATTGATCTCATAGCAGTTGAGAGTAGATGATGATAATAAGAGGCCAAGGACAGTAAGGGGTGAGACAGGGAGAAAGTACATTTATGAATACTGTTACAGTTACATAAGAGAGTGGAGTTCTTTTGCACATTATAGTGATTATAGGTAACAATTATGTACTGCACATTTTTAAAAACTAGAAGAAAAAGAAAAGATTTTAAAAGTTTCACCACAAAGAAATGATATACGCTTGAGGAGATAAATATGTTTAACCTGATTTAAACATTACTCAATGTACACAAGTATACATTACTTGGTACTTCATTAATATGTATGATTTTTATGTTTTTGTGTGTCAGTTGAAACTCAAAAAAACACAGAAATAAATTAATAAATATAGGTGTGATTAAAAGCGTGTACTTTCCCTCCCACCCGCAGCTTGAAGTATGGTTGGTAAGTAGTTTGAAAGATCAGATAGGCTACTTCTTGACAGAGCTTGTGCTAATTTGAATGATTCAAGAAGAATAAGCAAAAACAGTCAAAGGTTATTCTGTTATTACTAGTAATTTATGAATATTTAACATTATACCACCTTGGATATAGATTTACTTTGCTGTTTTAAAAGTACTTTTATCTATGAGTGTAGAAATTTGGCCCAGCTCTAGAGAGTTTATACTGAGGACAGAGCACATAGCTCTGTAGTTGCCAGAATATAATTTCAACCGTGGGCGGGAAAGGGAGAAGACCCAGGCCTTCTGGCGTGATCCAGTACAGAAAGGCAAGTAGGGCTTTTCCCAAGTGAGACAAGGGAGGACTGTTTCCCTGTGCATAGTTGAACGTCCTATGGTAACCTCTTAGGCTGATAGTAAAAACACTAGGGAAATGCTGAGCTTGGAAAATGCTAGAAATTCTCTGTGTCTACTTGTTTTTGTTGTTTAAGTAGATAAAGCAATTAGACTGCTGTTGGGGTAACTGGCTTGTCAGTTTTGATTTTTCAAAATTAATCTCTTTTGAGTATATGAACACAGAAAAACACAAATCTGCCCAAACTATTTTTAACTAATTTAAAAGTTAACTAATTTTTAACTGCAAGTCTGCCAAAAATGAATGTAAACTTTCAAATTAGGTCTTACAGAGAGAAAATTCTCAGTGATGTGTCAAAACACAAGAGAGAGTTTCTTAACCCCTGAATTCATCTGACTTTATAAGCATTCGAAAAAAATAATTTCCTTTTGGGAATTTCCACTGGGGACACTATTGTCCTCATATTGTATCTTGCTTGATTTTTAGACATGATATGGCAAATTTGGTGAAGTTTAAAAAAGAACTTAATGTTTTAAAATTTTGCATGTAAGGTGTTTTGGGGGGCTGGAGAAAGGGAGAGGATTTTTACTTCTAAGGCTATATTCTGATTTTCTCCAAAATGAGAACTGAACGTGACTGGAAAATCAGAAGTGAGACTTTGTTAAGTTGGTGTTGGACTTCCCTCTTTTTCCATGTTAGGGCTTATTGGTTGCTACCAACAGAGACCAGTTTTTTCAGGTTTAAGCATATGGACTTAACTGAATTGTTTGAGGACTTGGAAGAAGTGAGTCTGGATAGGTAACAGATTCTAAGGAATTGCCAAACTACCATGCTTCTGGAAGGACCGTATCTTCCCTGGGTAGTGCCTTTGAAAATACTCAGCTCTAATAGCTTTCATACATCTTTTATTCTGCTAGAGATAGACGCCATCTCCCAGGAAAGAAAACTCAATTGGTCTGGTGTGGGTCACATGTGCTTCCTTCAGAGCCCATGGGACCCATGTAACCAGAGGAACAGAAAGGGGTATGGTCCTCCAAAGGAAGAGCTGAGGCTCTTAGCAGGAGACAGGAAGGGATCCTGAGCCAGCATCTACCATACTGTGGCAAAGCAGAACTATCAGAGTCACCGTCCTGTTGCACCTTGAGCCATCAGCAAACACAAAATCATCATGAGTGCAGTTAGAAAAGCAATATTCAGATTAAGAATCTGGTTCATTGACATTTTTTTAAGTTGTATGGATTCTCATTGGAATGTTCTGGAAGGAAAGGCACTGAGCTGGCAAAGAGTTGTAGATTAAGGAAAGTTTGATCTATGGACAAAGCATACTGGCAGCTGTGGTCCTTCTTTCTCATACACATTTTCCTCATTGTCAGAAGAATTAAACAACCAAACAAACCCATTTCACTTTGGCTATTTTCTCCCATAATTATAGTAATGTGTTCTATAATTCATGCAGATTTTGGCAAATTTTAATAAGAGTAACTGGAAACAAGTGCAATCAGTGTTCTATATATATTTACCTCAACACTGGGAATTACCATGTATTTAAATGTAATGACATAAATTGCTCCTATCTGATTATAGTAGCATAATGAGATGGTTTCTATATCAGACCTGCATTTAATTAAAAGAGTGTGTCAATGATGGGCACCTAGGAAATGATTTGGATAATAAATGATAAACTTTGACTTTATAAACAACTTTATTTTTATATACTCCCATCACCTCTCCACTTCATCAGTGTTCTGAGGTTCTTATCTTATGCAATGAATAGTCTTGCACAATATTTATATCTCTTTTAGGAAAAGTCCCCACAATCTGACTGACTGATAGACAGAGGTAGATTAATTTTGAAATGAATCGCACTTTAAGTACCCCTCACTCTTCTCAATTTCTGTAGCTAACTTCATATTTTTTGTGGAATTTTTCTTAAAGATAACTATTCTCTTTAGGACCTAGATCCAAAACCTGGATCTGCCTTACTTACATATTTGTATATGTAACTAACCCAATGTCAGCTGTTCTCGCATTGATACCCTGACAGTCCAGTCTACATCAACCCAGACTGGGAACATTTTACATTCAATGGTTTTGTCAAGAAATCCGAAGAGCAGTAAGGATGTCTGTGTGCATGCATGTGCGTGTGTGTAGTGTGTATGACATGTTTTGTTAGTGTTTCAGGAAGAGATGGCATGGGAAGGGAATTGTGTAGGAGTGGAGTCATACATTAAAAGAAATATAGTATGTATTATGTTCACTGGACTTCTTTCTTGACCTTGACTCTACCAAGATGATTCCCTCCCTGCTCCTCTTTTTCCCCCCATCCTCCCCCTTTCTCTTCCTCATCATCCCCCTCTCCCTTTCGTCTTCTGTCTTCTTCTCCCCTTTTTCTTTCTCTTCCGTGCCCCTCCTTCCCTGGATCTTCTTTCTTCTTCTGAATTTTCCCAGAGGTCTTCTGTCTCCTTTGCCCTGTGCAGTGTAATACAGCTCTCTCATGACTCCTGTCCCAGCTTGCTTGCTCAGCCCACATAGGACCTACAAAGACACAGTCACATTTAACTGGTCTTTGATCTTCAGAAAACATAATGAAAATCTTTTCCTTGAGCTTGTTTTCAAATCTGTGAAAACAAGATTCTTGTTTCCCAAATCTGTGAAAACAAGAGTCATGCTAACATGTCTCTTCAAAGTATTTTGTCTTCCAAAACTGGGCAATACCTACACCAAAAGGAGTTTTGGGAAAGGAACTATTCTCTAACTCTCTCTTTTTACATGTGTATTTACACGCCTGAACTGTACTTGTTTACAAACATATGGGGACCACATGGTTTTCTGCCATGTCACCATCGTGTTACTTCACCTCCTAGCCTTGTAGTAGTTGGCATGTGGAAGAGGCTCAGTAAATGAACTTTGAATGTTTATGGAAAGAAATTACTATTTCTAAAAGAGGTATGTATTGTAACCACATTTTAAATATGACTTGATGTGAGAAGCTGTAGGAAGCAGCTGCATTGACTGGGCTTTGCCCAGAGGGTTTACAAAGACTATAGATTAGAAGAATAAAGAAAGAAAAAAACCAAACTAATGTTATCTATTTCCAGTTTTCTTTTCTTCCTTTTTTTGGTCCTGGGGATTGAACCCAGGAATGCTTTACCACTCAGCTACATCCCTAGTCCCTTTTATTCTTAATTTTAAAGCTAGGGTCTCACTAAATTGCCCAAGCTGGCCTCAAACTTGAGATCCTTCTGCCTCCAGTGTCCCTAGTTGCAGGAATTACATGTGTGCCACCATGCCCAGCTTCTATTTATAATTAAAGTGATTTATGATGAGGATCGTATAAATTAACTAATTCCTACTATTGACATCTATGTGCCTTTGTAAAAGCGTTTCAAATTTTCACCAGAAGATTCTATGGAAAAATAATCTCAGGTCTCTTTTCAGAGACCTTTTAAAAAATTGCACACAGGAAAATACAGAGATGGAATATGTAAAATGACAAAGAATAGATTTTATGATAAGGGAAAGAGCTAACAAGTCTTTCTGTTTCTGTCAGATATTCTGAATCCAACTGAATATTATCCTATAGGGAACAGCAATTTTCAAAATAGCAACTGAAGAAGCAAAGTATTTTTAGACTCCTGAAATGGCCTCTACTTTCTAGAGCTCCTTGGATGTACCAAATTGTTAGTTGTATTTTTTTCTTTAATTAGCACCAATTCTCTTCTGAGACACAGATTTTCCAATTGAACCAAAGCGATCCCAGGGAATCCTCTGCCATGGTTGTATCATCCTTAGTTCACTGGGACCACTGTCTGCCTCAGGTAAGAATGCACCAGCCTAGGCAAAGCTTCCAGCTGATGTGTTCTGGGATTCATTTAGGCACTTCTTAGATTAGAATTTGTCATACAGCCCCTTCATTGGGATAAAGGGAATGCAAGCCATGAACGAGATATTGTCACACTGTGGATGGCAGGGAGTGTCTCATTGTTCTGTGGAAGGCTGGGTCATGGGGCCATTTTGGTGGAGCTATCAATTGTTCCCTTAAATAAGCTTATAAGACAAATTAAATCTACTCTTAGGGTCCAATATCTTTATTTCTAAGAGGTAACTTTAACATTAGAATTTTCCATAGTAAAGTCATGACTTGGGAACTATTTTGGCTCAGCATATTTTAGAAGTCACGAGATTTAATAGAATAAAGTAGAGACTAAAAGAAAAAAAAACACCATTTTTTTCTTTTACAGGTTCCCATGACACTATTTATTGTAACTTCATCTCCCATTCCGCCTTGAGAAATTTAGTCATCGTACTTTTTCTTAGCACTAGACAAGAGCTGAAAATCTGAAACTAAAATATTTTTAGGGACAGATTGACAGGAACTGGATTTAGTATTAGGAGACATTGTTAGTTTGGGACAAGATGTTCTTTTTAAAAGTACACTTAAGCCAGGATTTCTGTAAGAATTCATTTTGCAAATTTGAAAGTAAATAAAGGAAACATAAGAAAATTTTCTATCTAGCTTTTTCCCTCCTTGTTATTAGAGTATTAAAAAAAACCTGACAACTGCCTCCACTTATTGCTTAACCTATTGATGTACTCATAGCAGTATCATTGATTTCCATCCTCAGACAACTTTTCCTTGCTGCTGGAAGCCCAAATCTATTCATTTATTATTGTGTGTACTCAGGGGTGAGAGGTGAACCCATTGATCCAGCGGTGCACCAGCTGGTAAATATTTAATATTTATTCCCATCACTGAAATTATTTAACATTTGGATATTGACAGTCATCCACATATAGAGATTGGTATAGACTGAAGTTTACAACATACTCCTTAGCAGGCTACAGTTCATTTCATCTTTGCAGATTGGCTTACTTGTGTGTAGAAGATTTGCAGTGTTATTTTCCAGTGATTATCCTCCAATCTAGATTCAATTCTAGTTGATCTTGATGCCTTTTGGTGGAAGAAGGAAGATGCTTGATTTCTACTCTTGCCCAACAATTGAATATTAGTGGAGCTAAAATCCTTGAATATACTTAAGAATTAAGTACATCTTTTATAATTACCATAATATGTGTTTTCTCATGTTATTTGTTACTCAATATCTTTTGTGGCACCAATACTCTACTTGCAGATTTTCACCACGGCAATGAATGCTTTACAACATGCCACGATAGTTCACATTTATTGTGAGATGACTGGCAGTCTGCCTGTCTATCTTTGAAGCCATTGTCATTTTCCCAGCTATCAAATAGGTGCTGGCCCCTACACAGGATTGTAAATACCTAGACGAATTTGAGATGGCTCTTTTGGGAACCCATATCCAGCTGGGCTGGTTCTGATCAGCTAGGATTTTGATTTCAATATCATTTGGTTTTTTGCTCCTTGCGTCGATTCCTGCCTGTACCCTTGCATTTGACATACAGCTTCTGTCCTTGGAGACTTTGAATTTCATTTTTCTCCAGTGGTTTTTGGTTTGTCTGTCCTCTTTGAGTATTTACAACCACTGCTGTTCCCATTCAAGCCTGGGCAATCCAGTCCTGATCCCATCAAGTACTTTGCACAGCACCCCAGATGTGTGAGGCCAGCACCTCTTTCAAAGGGAAAAATTCATATATGGCTTGATCTTTTCTATGTCCTTTACAACAACATTGGTAAAAGACTCTTGTTTTCTGGCTAGGGTCTGCAGACAGTAGGTGCTATTATAGCAGTGTTCCTGCTTCCAATTTAAGGTTTTGAATTAATATTAACTACAGCTAATTCATTAAAAATTATGTTTGTGCTGGATTCTTCGCAAAATTAGTCCTATTACTTTATCTTTTGGGGAAGCTCAAAAGAGCCTGAGAGAAGTAGGGTTTATAAACAAATTTTGGGTTAGTCATAGTCATAAAAAGACAGAAGATTGAAAAGCAGTATAATATTTTATGTATATGTTTAATTCAGCAAGTGCATTATAAAGAAAGGTATCTTTTTGTATAGTTCTAAGGGATTCTTTAAATATTATTTAAATATGCTGGAAGATTATGTTTTGCTAAAGAAAATTACAGGCCCTGGACGAGGAGATGAGCAGGCCCTTATCAGAATGTGTGCATGCTAGTACCCTCATATCAGACTTCCTTTTACCAGAACCGCGAGAAAGAAATTTCTGTAGTTGATAAGCCACTAAATCCATG
Organism: Geosciurus inauris; assembly: GCA_004024805.1. Taxonomy (NCBI): domain Eukaryota; kingdom Metazoa; phylum Chordata; class Mammalia; order Rodentia; family Sciuridae; genus Geosciurus; species Geosciurus inauris. The sequence continues at coordinate 11,344 of PVHX01009726.1, read as the reverse complement.
GTACTTAGTTACTGCAGCCCTGACTGACTAAGACACAATTCCATTTTCAGCTTTCTCTTAAGCAAGGACACTTTCATCTTCTTCCTTTCCTTGGGTCTAAGTCACAGCCCATGACTGAACTAGTCAGCAATATGGGAAGAGAGATTCCCCTTTGGATTCACCAGCTGCACCTCTGGATCTGAAAGTGGGTGTGGCCCTTTCCAAGAGGAGAGGTAGATTTTCTAAGATCATACAAGTGACTTCAAAGGTGCAAGAACTTCTTCAGGATCTGGTGGTAAGAGTAATAAAGAGTTGTCTGAAAGATACATTGTATTGACATTCCTGAGGAGAAAATATCAATAAACAACTCTTCCTTGCTAACCTATAAGGATGATTTTTAAAATCCTAATTTCTTTAGAATAAAGAAGTTCTATTTGGAATCTTTGGCACTTGTCACATTTGTTTTATTATTTTATTTATTTTTAAACTGATACACAAAATACTTTTCACATTTAAAATAGGAGAGCTAATGAAATATTGATTTAATACCCTCGATCTTTAAATTAAAAATTAAAAATACTTACTTTGAGAACTTTACATTCTTTTAACTTGAGCAAATACCAATGCCTGAACTTCACAGAGGTAACCGTGGATAGAAAGGCAAAGCAATTCTATTCTGTGTCCTCTGATCCTAACCCCAGGCCTTCTCATGATATTATGCACTATGTGTCTATTGTTTTCCTTAGTGTTCTGTCAACTAAAGGTTATGCTCTATAAGGTGAGGGATGTATCTTCTATGTATCCTAGGCTTTAGTATTTTGGGATTCAGAAAATGTTTGCTGATTATAAGAGATCTGCTGAACTTTCAAGAGATGAAAAATCTTGAGTTTAAATCTTTCCTTGGCAGTGACGGACTTCTGGACAAAGCAATTAATCTCCTGCCTGGATCAGCCTGAGAGGGCATTTATTTATATGCAAGCAAACACCCTCTCCTGGTTCCTAATTTCTTCTCTCTGCTTTTTCTGGCTATTTCGTAGAATTTCTCAGAAGTTAGATAATCTTTTAAAGACACAAAGCCATTAATATACCAGAAAAGCTGAAGATTGTAAAATTAGTTAAAGGTCCATGTAAACAAAGCCAAAATGGAACCCAACAAAAAAACAACCAAAAAAGAGAAACTGAAACTATTTTCACAGATGCAAACAGACTTACATACCAGCTTCCCAAAACTTATAGGGCTTGAGAAGAGAAGAGTACAGTTGATTGGAAATGGGTCAACCTAATACATGCAATTCAGAATTAAATAAGCATCAACAAAATCCACCATAATTAAGTAATTTAAGACATGGGAGAAGTGACCCTTACTCGTATAAGCACATTCTATTAAATTATGTTATTTTAATCTAAGATCACTTTCTTAATAAATGAAATTTAACAGTGCTGAGTGTTCTTATGGCCTATGCTAAAGGATGATTGTCTCCCAAAGTTCCTTATATAAAGGCTTAGTCCCTAAGGTGGTAATATTGGTAGGTGCTATAGACCTTTAAGACCTGGGGCCTAGTGGGAGGTCCTTCAGTGATTGGAGGTTTTCCCTTAGAGGTTGTGGGATTGGGGCCCCATCCTTTATCTCTGTTTCTGTCTCAATTTATGACCATTTTCACTGTTGCCTTTCATCATTGTTACTAGATGCTCAGAGCCATGGGGCTGCCCAGTCTTGAACTTGAGTTTACAAAACTGTGAACTGAATAAACTTTCTTTTATTCATAAATGACCTTTCTCAAGTATTTTGCTCTAGTAATGCAAAACTGACTATTTTAGCTTCCAGTTTGCTTGTTTGTTTGTTTGTTACTGGATTCTATTGGAAATAGCTACATGGATGATTTTCCATTTTTGGGCTTAGGTTGGACAGCTCCTCTATGAATAACTCAGGAAAATGAACCAAAGGCTAGAATTTAAACCCAGATAGACAAAGAGGTGAAATTGTACCAATGTTTATCAGAGTTATTTGAAAAGTAAGATAGTTTTTTTCTATTTTTCACCTTGATGAACTCTTTATTTGCAAAATTGCTGTTTTTTTTTTTTTTAATTGGTGCTTTAATGACAGGGTCATCTGAATGAGCAGTTGCTGGAAAGGTTTTTGTAAGCAATAAAAATATTTTGTGTTATATAGTCTACACAAATCCATAGGAAGAAAAATACTGACATAAAAATGTATATAAGCATTTAATCAGAATAGGACAGTTTTCAGTAATGTGTGAATAAACAAATAAAAGAATAAAAATGTTTCTTCCAACCACCAGCTGAAATAGGTCATTATTTACAATAGTATAATACATATTTTTATGAATGCTATTTATACACAAAAAGCAAACAAATTCTTTCATATTTGATGAATGAAAGAGAAAAGTTTGGGGGCTAAGCAAGGTGTGCTGTTTCTGATGTAGTGCTGCTCACTCTGAGATTTAAGAAATAAGCTATTTCTTTTATGGTAAATATTACATTATTCAGTAGGAATGCATTGAGATCATAGATTATCTGGTTTCTTGATTTTCTGTTCTTTTAAAAATATTCCTACATTTTAAATCACTATCTGAGAAAATATATATTAGAGATTAAAAAAGAATGAACTAGCTGTGATGGCAAAATGAAATAATATTGTTTGAGATACATTTTAGGCACTCATGCTGTTTTTTTCCTCCTCATTATTTAAGGTCCCTTCCAACCCTAAGAGTCACTGAGCTCTAATGATGTGTTGAATCACTTGTTAGCTTTGTAGCTGTTTAGTAAAGCATGGAAGACCTTTTTTAATTGACAGTGACTCTACCCCAATTAACTGCAAATGACTCTTGACAACTTATTTTTCAGCCAGAACACTGCCGTAAAATATTTCTTCACTCTAGGAGAAAACATCTTTGAAATCATAAAAGGAAAAGTCATTTGAAAGCCTTGGTATAATTTCTAATTCCTTGTTGGAAACATTAGCCAATTTATTAGAATATTTCTTAGGAAAATGAATTGATTTATTAAATCTGGCAAACTCTATTGATTTCAGATGGCAGGTATAGCTTAAACACTAGGGCATTGGTCAGTTACATAGATCCTCAGCAAATGTTGCCCCAAACTGACAGCTGGGGAATATTGCTAATAGAGGAAGTGGGCTCTTTTTATATGAGACAGATGTGAAAATTTTTGTTTTCTTGTGATAATTTGAATAGGTCCAGGTCACAGTTTGGGAAATGGGCTAAATGACTTCACTGATTTCTGCAAGACCAAAGACTCAATAACTTTTCTTGGTAGGTAACTCTAATTTACCTCATTCAATATTAGCAATTTCAATCTCCTTATTCAGACCCACATATGCTCTTTCATACATAACTTAGATATGTTATGAAATATTTCATGCTCCTAATATCTAATAATTGTTTTCTAAGACCCTTACCAGGTCCATGGTTTTCAGAATCCAAAGTCTGACCCATGATTTAGGTTAATTTTAAGAAGTTTTTACTCACAAAGTCCTCTATTTTTTGGCCCCCCTCATTTATCCCATATTAATGAGAGAATTCAAAATTATTTTCCTGCTATTTACAAAGTAGGTCTGAAATGCTCTTCCTTTTCCCAGTTTGCATACCTAAACTTACAAAATTACTCAGAAAAACAATGGAGGCTTCATCTCCTTAAATAGCAGTGATGCAAAACAAAAATACATAGATGTAGGGAAGTTAGGGGAGGATGGGTCATCGTTGGGCTACAAATATTTGTTTGTATATTTTTTAAATCAAAAAAATTATTTAGGTGATGACAGCTGGTCAAATATTTTTCTAGTCTAATTTAGAGAAGATGAACTTCTAGAATGAGTGATCACCTTGGACTCACAGCAATCTGTTAAACATGTCATATTTGACTGTGTTTGCTCTTCTTTCCCAAACATAGCTGCAAAGTAACCTCTTCCTGTTTTCTTCTATAGACTTTCTCTCATCAAAATTATCTTAAAGACACCTCAAAGTACAAGAAATAAAACCAAGAATCAGTAAGTGGGATGCTATCAGCTAAAAAGTTTCTGCACAGCAAAGGAAATGATTATAAGAGTGTAAGGAGAGAGCCTAGAGAATGGGAGAAAATCTTGGCCAGCTACTCCTCTGATAGTGGATTTATAGCCAGAATATACAAAAACTCAAGAAATGTAATAACAAAATTGAATAACAAAATCAATAAATGGACAAAAGAACTAAACAAAAACTTCTCAAAAGAAGAAACACAAATGGCCAACAAATATATAAAAAAATGTTCAACATCTCTAGCAGTCAGGGAAATGCAAATTGAAACTACAGTAAGGTTTCATTTTACTCTAGTCAGAATGGCAATGATCAAGAATACAAACAATAATAAATGCTGGAGAGGCTGTGGGGTAAAAGGTACACTTGTACATTGTTGGTAGGACTGCAGACTTGTACAACCACTCTGGAAAGCAGTATGGAGAATCCTCAAAAAACTAGGGATGGAACCACCATATGACCCAGCTATCCCACTCCATGGTATTTCCCCCAAAGATCTAAAATCAGAATAGTACAGTGATAACAGCCACCTCAATGTTTATTTCAGCACAATTCATAATAGCTAAATTATGGTTTCCCAGGTGCTCATCAAAAGATGAAAGGATTAAGAAATTAATTTATATATAAAAATTATATATATTTATATATATAAATTATATATGTAAATATATACTTATATATTTGTATATATATATAATTTATATATATAAATTATATATATTTATATATATAAATTATATATATAAATATATATACTTATATATTTGTATATATATATAATTTATATATATATATATATATATATATATATAAATTCTACTTGGCCATAAAAAATAATGCAATTTTGGCATTTGTGGTAAACAGATGGAAATGGAGAAATTAACGTTAAGTGAAATAAGCCAAACTCAGAAACTGAAGTCAAATGTTTTCTCTCATATGCAGAAAATAGAGTAAAATAAAGGAAAGGGGCAGGGAAGGATTGGGTAACATAAAGATAAAGGGAAGATCAGTAATGTAGAAGAAGGAGATCTGGAGGCAAAGTGGAGGGAGGGGTAAGAGGAGGCAATGCAGAATAAATTATTTAAAAAGTCATGGTATAGGCATATATAAATATACTGCAGGAAACTTCACCTTTATGCATAGGTAGAAAGAGCCAATCAAATATAAATAAATAGATGAGTGAAAGGAAGGTAGTTGAGTAGATGTAGAATGGGAGAGGGAAGGGAGGAAGGAAAGGAAAAGAGGGAGGGATAAGGGGAGAGATCATGAACTGAAATCAGTTTCCATGCATGTATGGAATTATTTGGATGAACCCAACTGCTATGCTTAACTACAAAACTTTAATAAAAATAATCTTAACCTGTAATCCCAGCACTTTGGGAGGCTGAGACAGGAGAATCGTGAGTTCAAATCCAGCCTCAGCAATGGCGAGGTGCTAAGCGACTATGTGAGACCCTGTCTCTACATAAAACACAAAATAGGGCTGGGGATGTGGCTCAGTGGTCGAGCGCCCCTGAGTTCAATCCTCAGTACCCAAAAAAAAAAAAAAAAAAAATCTTAAAAACTCCACTCCATGGCACAAGCCATCTGGAAGCCTGTTTATCAGCAATCATCTTTGGGTGTAATCTCTCTAACTTCTCCACTTACATTAGGATATAGTCTGGGAAAGTGAGACAAAGGTTCAATTCCAACACAGTGCCATCTGGTTGATGTTACTTCAGCCTGGCTGAAGGGATAAAGATGCTGTTTTAGCTAAAACGTAGTGTTTTGAGACAAGGTAGAAAGACAGGTATCCAGAATGAAGATGCTCATTTCTCTCTTGTACTTATTAAGCCTATGGGACCACCTGGTACTGTTCCTCTGAGTGATAAATTCAGGACAGATAATGCATCCAGCTGGAAATACTTAAGAAAATTCAAATGAATGTGCTTTTTTTGAAGTTTTTAATAAAAACAGGTTTTAATACTCAAATGAAGAACTGCACACAATTTCAATTTAATTGGATGCACTGGCCTAAATTAGAATGAACCATTATTAAATGTTTTCTTAAAACTTGAGAAATGCTACTGAATGTCTTTTGATTGTTTTCCTAGGCACAGCTGAATGTAGTAATTTTTTTCTGAACGTATTTGAGAGTTTGCAAAACTTTGTTTACAATTGAGACTTAAGCAATTACATGTTTGAATTTAGTTAGTAGGACTCTTAAGTAATTATATATTTAAATTTACAGAAATGAGGCTCTGGTATTTGTTTAATCACATGCTTTAGCAATGTGACAAATCTATAATTTTATCTCTCTTTGTATTAAGCTTGCATTTACTTGTATAAAATGTTCTTTTTTCCTTGAAAGGTATCTGTTTTCATTGTACCCAGAGATGGGTTTCGTCTTCTTTCAATATTTTTCATTTAATCCAAGGATTAACTTTATTATCTCTCCTCTCCTTTTTCTTCTCTAAGAGCTGCAGCATTTCCATGATGTTCTAAATCTTTCAGCACTGAATAGAATATAAATGGAATTCCAAACAAGCAAATGAATAATCCATCACCTCTTTCTGGGGCGGCCAGATATCAAAGGAAGTTTATTCTTTGCTTTCAGGGTTTTTACATACACATATTATTTCCACTGAGCTATTTAAAATACTTTATCAAGTTTTAGCGTTTTCTGAGGATCTTCTATTTTTATATAAACTGATATGTTGAGTAAGCAGAATATTTCTTCTTATAGATCTGCTATTCGGCTATTCCAAAGAAATATGTTATTTGCTCAGGCAAAGCCATATAAGTGTGCTTGATTTGGTACTCCAGGAAAAGCAGTGTATTATTCTACACTAGAATTTCAAATATAGGACTAATTCCTTCCTCTAGCAGAGGAGGTAACACTCATGGAGGAAAAGTGACACCTAAGTTAAAAATAGAGCTTAGTGTTCTTTCAGGTGTAGTGTAGGCTCTCATCTAGGAATCTCTCTGCTGCCTTCTAAGACTATGTAGGGAATGATATATTTCTCCTCAATCTTTATGATTTTGCAGACTTTAGAGTACAGTAAAAAGCACATTAATAGTAATTGATTAAACAAATTTTAAGAAATATTGGACCTAGGAAAACCAATCAAATGATCATGCTAATTCACCTAAACAAGGGAGAGTAATATAAAAAGTAATAACATTTGTTATACCAGAAGTAATGATTCTAGATAGTTTGATACATTTTTCATACGTATTTCCAAAAAGAAGCCACAATATAAAAATCAAAGATCATAAGCTTTTATGTCAGAAATGCCAACGTTCAAATCATACCTCTATTATCTTCTGGTTGTTACTCTTGGCCAAGTTACTTGGAACTTGGGGGAATCAACACAGAGATAGAAATATGTAATATTTAACATGTGCTGTGATTTGGACACATGCAGGCTGCTATGTGAGTATGGAGAAGGCTGGGAGACATTGGAGAAGTCATCCCTTTTCAATTGGTTGTTAATATTCAGACCTGTGGTATAATCTGAGGGGTGCAGAAAAGGTCTCCTGTTGCAAAAATATGTTGCACTCAGTAAATACTGCTAGGGTGACTAAACTTGCTACTGTAATAATAATTTCTTCAGCAAAGACTTCTCTAGAAGGCCTCAGTAAAATACAAATATGTCCAGAGGGTAAGGTAACATATTCAGAGGATTGTTCTGTCTTCTCTCTCTTGTTGTGTGATTGACAGAACAGGGATTTGGTGAAATGAACAGGAGAAAAGAGTTACACATATAATAGAATATTATCCAGCCTTAACAAAGAAGGAAGTCCTACTATATTTGAAAACATGGATAAGCTGTGAAGACATTAGGCTAAGCAAAATACTGCATGATTCCTCTTACATGAAGTATCTAAAACAGTCAAATACATAGAAACAGTGGAGTGAAAGTTGTCAAGGGTTGAGGTAAAGGAAAAGAGAAACTGCTGTTCAATGGGCTCCAGCTGAACTTTTGTGCATCTCTACACTGGGCAGGAATAAAGGCTGCTTAAGACAGCACTATATTCCCAGAATTAATAAGGGTAAATGTTGTATGAAGAGGACATGCCTGCCACTCAGTGGCCTTGAACAATTCTGAAGCCTGAAACCATGAGTGGATGTTATGTCCAGCTTAAGGATGTCAACTAAAGTAATTTATAGCCTGATCAGGACCAGCCACACAGAGGCAAAGACTCAAAACACTTTGGGGCAGGTGGTCTTCATTTACATTGATGTTAAGAAGGAATTACTTATCTTCACTTCCATGATTTCATTTGCCTTATTCATTACATAAATATTTTCTACTTTTCCCAATTACAATGGCTAGACTTGGGTGATCAACATTTATCCACATGCCTGTGCAGAAAGAAAGGAAGGGCTGAGAGTCCTCTCTTAGGAGGATGAGTGATCCATGACAATTTCTTTGAGATTGAAAGAGATGAGGTTCCCCACCCTGTTTACCAGCTTTCATTCATTTCTTCCATTTGGTTAAGAAGAAAGTGATCCCAAATCTCAATTTGTAAGAAATCAGATGTTTCAAAATCTAAGTATGTTGCAACCACATATTATTAAGCATCATCAAATAGCAAATATACTGGAGATCTTGCTTCTACAATCTTATCAAATCAGTAGTATAAACTACTAAGATATATCCTAAATTTGAGATTTCCCGAGGTCATGAAAAGCTTTAATTTGAGCCAATATGATAGATAACACAGGAAAAAGGATAGAGTGGTAGTGATTGGAATTTTCTGTAATATTATTGGTAGAGGAAATGAAGAGATGAAACCAATTATTAATGGGTTTTTTAGGTTAAGACTGACACAATAAGACCAGCTACACATCTATAGTCTTTCTATCAGATGTCTTACCTGCATGCATATTATGGCATTTAGCACCACTTGGTTCCTTATAAAATAGGCCAAGAGCATTTGTGTGAGATATAACATCATTTGGATCTAACTAACTCAAGAGGCCACTGCCATGACTTTTGTGAAACCTTGGTTGAAAATGTTGGAGACCACGAATTTTCAAATGCCTTGTTCTTTTTTGAAGTTCCTGATAGGACTTTTAGAGGAGCAATGTTTTCGTTGCTGGCCTGTGTTAGAGCAATGGCTGGGAAGCTTAGCATGGCAGGTCTTATCTTAAGGTCACAGTTTAGAGAGCTAAGCCTGAGCCTAAATATAACATCCAGGACAAGATTGTCCAGTGGCATTTTCATTCAAAGTCAGTATTCAAAAGAGGAAAATGCAGGCATGAAGTCACAGAACAATGATAAGGTAAAAAGAGTTTGATTCATTCAATAAACATTTATTGCAAGCTTCTGTGCTAGATACACCAGGCACCAATGTTTTATTCAGCTTTTTGCTACTGTGACTAAAAGGACTTGACAAGAACAATTAAAGGAGGAAAAGTTTATTTGGGGGCACACGGTTTGAGAGATTTCAGTCCAAAGAGAGCCAGCTCTATTCCTGGGGCTAGAGGTAAGGCAGAAGGGTGTAGTGGAGAGAAGTGGCTCAGGACATGGCCAAGATGCAGACAGCAAACTCAACTCACCAAATATACACCCTAAAGGCATGGCCCCAATGATCCACCTCCTCCAGCCACACACCACCAGCCTTCATTACCAGTTAATCCCCCTCAGGGGTTTAATTCACTGATTAGGTTAAGGCTCTCATAACCCAATCATTTCACCTTTAAATTCTCAAGCATTATCTCACACATAAGCTTTTGGGGGACACCTCACATCTGAACCATAAAACCCGAGATGTGTAAGTGGACAAAAATCTGGCAAAACCTACTCCTGGAGAGTATAGCTGAGTGGAAGGGAGTCTCTGAGCTGGAAGGTGAAATAATTAAAGATTAACAAATAAATGTTATTGTGAATTAAAACTGTAAGGATAAAAATAAAATAAAAATTTAAAAAAATCTACTACAACATAATTTAAAATCAAAGTGGGAAAGTATAAATAAAACAAATTAAAAATATTGAAATAAGAAATACAATTTTTTTAAGTGCATGCAGTTTATTAGTGTGACAAGACGAAGTCATACTAATATACATGTTATGAAAGACAATTTGATGACTTTATGCAATTTTTTCATTTTTTTTGTCATTCTAACATATTATGACATTTTTTAGGTAGCAAGCAAATTACTTAAATTTCTTTTAATGACCTCTTCTTTCTGGCTAAGAAAAATAAGAGAGTAACAAAAACAAACAAAACAACCATGGAGAGTATGAGAATGGAGAAAAAATATTATTATTATTATTACTATTATTATTATCATTATTTAAAAAAATATTTTTAGTTTTTTAAAATTCATTATTTAATTTATTTTTTTATTTTTATTTTTTAAATTTAGTTATTTTATTTAAATGCGTTTCAAGTCATAGTACATAAACAGAGCTCAGTTTTTCCATTTCTCTGGTTGCAAACCAGATAAAGTCACACCATTTGTGTCTTCATATATGCACCAGGGGTAGTAGTGACCCTCTCAATCAACTGTCATTACTATGCCCAGGAAATACAATTCTTGATTCAGCATTTTCTGTCTCTATTACTCCTTTCCTTTCTACCTCTCACAAAGAACCAGTTTCGAAGAAACCCTATCTTCATTAAAAAGTGTTAAACATGTGAAAAGATGTTCAATTTCACTTACAGTTAAAGAGATTCAAATTTAAAGTTCCCATTGTATATAAGTACACATATGCATACACATATATACCTTTCATTTTGAAGTCCATACTTTATTCATTCTTTCTTAGTTTTTATATAATACTCCTTTTCTGTTCTAAGATCCCTTCCAGGTTGACACATTCCATTTATTTATTTATTTTTATTTATATATTTTTTTAATTAATTTATTTTTTTTTCATTTTTATTACGAGTAATTTTTTTTATTTTTTATTTTTCTCAAAAGTTGAATTTTAATACATAACAGAAAAAAACAAATTTTCAAAAGCTGTACACACTATTCACTGAAAACATTTGTTGAGGCAAATAGAAAAAAAATTGTTACAATCATAATTTTTCTAACTTTGCACAAAATTATAAGCAGATTACATTCTTCATATTAAACATCTTTATATGCACTTTCAATGAACAGTATATATATATGTATATATATTTATATATATTTTTTATCAACTATCTTTACTATACCCATTCCCCTTTCCTGCCCCCCGCCTCCCCCATGTCGCGTCCAGTGTTTCTCTATTTCTCTTATGTTTCCCATTCCCACCTCCCTTATTCATCAGCATCCACTAATCAGAGAGACCATTCGGCATTTGGTTTTTTGGGATTGGCTTACTTCACTT
>PVHX01009725.1:0-74487 GCA_004024805.1 Geosciurus inauris | reverse complement strand
AGAACAAATTAACACCCAAAGAACTAGAAGACAGGAAATAATCAAAATCAGGGCTGAAATCAATGAAATTGAAACAAAAGAAACAATTCAAAAAATTGACAAAACAAAAAGCTGGTTCTTTGAAAAAATAAACAAAATTGACAAACCCTTAGCCACCCTAATGAAAAGGAGGAGGGAGAAAACCCAAATTACTAAAATTAGTGATGAAAATGGAAATATCACAACAGACACTACTGAAATACTGAGGATAATTAGAAACTATTTTGAAAATTTATACTCCAGTAATATAGAAAACCCTGAAGACACTGACAAATTTCTAGAGGCATACGACCTACCCAAACTGAACCAAGAGGACATATACAACTTAAACAGATCAATTTCAAGCAAGGAAATAAAAGATGCCATCAAGAGCCTTCCACCCAAGAAAAGCCCAGGTCCAGATGGATTCTCAGCTGAGTTCTACAAGACCTTCAAAGAAGAACTAATACCAATTCTCCTCAAACTATTTCATGAAATAGAAAAGGAGGGAACCCTTCCAAACTCATTCTATGAGGCAAGTATCACCCTGATGCCAAAACCAGACAGAGACACATCAAAGAAAGAAAACTTCAGACCAATATCCCTGATGAACATAGATGCAAAAATTCTCAATAAAATTCTGGCAAATCGCATACAAAAACGTATCAAAAAAATAGTGCACCATGATCAAGTGGGGTTCATCCCGGGGATGCAAGGTTGGTTCAACATACGGAAATCAATTAAGGTAATACACTACATCAATAGACTTAAAGATAAGAATCATATGATTTTATCAATCGATGCAGAGAAGGCATTGGACAAAATACAACACCCTTTTATGCTCAAAACACTAGAAAAACTTGGGATAGAAGGAACATACCTCAACTTTGTAAAAGCCATCTATGCTAAACCCAAGGCCAACATCATCCTAAATGGACAAAAATTGGAATCATTCCCTCTGAAAAATGGGAACTAGACAGGGATGCCCTCTCTCACCACTGCTATTCAACATAGTCCTTGAAACACTAGCCAGAGCAATTAGACAGACGAAAGAAATTAAAGGGATATGAATTAGAAAAGAAGAACTCAAACTATCATTATTTGCAGATGACATGATTCTATACTTAGAGGATTCAAAAAATTCTACCAGAAAACTTTTAGAATTAATAAATGATTTCAGCAAAGTAGTGGGATATAAAATCAACACCCACAAATCAATTGCATTTCTATACATCAGTGATAAACCCTCTGAAAGAGAAATTAGGAAAACTATTCCATTCACAATAGCCTCAAAAAAAATGAAATACTTGGGAATCAATTTAACAAAGGAGGTGAAAGACCTCTAGAATGCAAACTACAAGACACTGAAGAAAGAAATTGAAGAAGACCTTAGAAGATGGAATAATCTCCCATGCTCCTGGATAGGCAGAATCAATATTGTCAAAATGGCCATACTTCCCAAAGCGCTATATAGATTCAGTGCAATCCCAATTAAAATCCCAACGTCATTCCTTATAGAAACAGAAAAGGCAATCATGAAATTCATTTGGAAGTATAAGAGACCCAGAATAGCCAAAGCAATCCTTAGCAAGAACAGTGAAGCAGGAGGCATCACAATACCTGACCTCAGATTATACTACAAAGCTATAGTAACAAAAACAGCATGGTACTGGCACCAAAATAGACATGGAGACCAATGGTAGAGAATAGAAGACACAGAGATGAACCCACTTACATACAGTTACCTTATACTAGATAAAGGAGCCAAACACGTACACTGGAGAAAAGACAGCCTCTTCAACGAATGGTGCTGGGAAAACTGGAAATCCATATGCAGCAAAATGAAACTAAACCCCTATCTCTCACCATGCACAAAATTCAACTCAAAGTGGATCAAGGACCTGGGAATCAGACCAGAGACCCAATGCCTAATAGAAGAAAAAATAGACCCAAAACTTCATCATGTAGGATTAGGACCATACTTCCTTAACAAGACTTCTATAGCACAAGAAGTAAAATCAAGAATCAACAAATGGGATGGATTCAAACTAAAAAGCTTCTTCTCAGCAAAAGAAATAATCAATGAAGTGAACAGAGAGCCGACATTCTGGGAACAAATCTTTGCCACACACACATCCGATAGAGCACTCATCTCCAGGATATATAAAGAACTCCAAAAACTTAACACCAAAAAAACTAACAACCCAGGGGCTGGGATTGTGGCTCAGCGGTACAGCACTTGCCTCGCATGCATGAGGCCCTGGGTTCGATCCTCGGCACCACATACAAAGCAATAAAATAAAGACATTGTGTCCATCTATAACTAAAAAAATATTTAAAAAAAAAAAAAACTAACAACCCAATCAATAAATGGGCCAAAGAGCTGAACACAAAATTCACAGAAGATATACAATCCATCAACAGATGAAAAAATGTTCAACATCTCTAGCAATCAGAGAAATGCAAATCAAAACTACCCTAAGATTCCATCTCACACCAGTCAGAATGGCAATTATCAAGAATACAAACAACAATAGGTGTTGGCGAGGTTGTGGGGAAAAAGGCACGCTCATACATTGCTGGTGGAACTGCAAATTGGTACAACCAATCTGGAAAGCAGTATGGAGATTCCTTAGGAAACTTGGAATGGAACCACCATTTGAGCCTGCTATCCCACTCTTCAGTCTATACCCAGAAGACTTAAAAACAGCATACTACAGTGCAGTAGCCACTTCAATGTTTATAGCAGCTCAATTCACAATAGCTAAACTGTGGAACCAACCTAGACGTCCTTCGATAGATGACTGGATAAAGAAGCTGTGGTATATATACACAATGGAATATTACTCAGCAATAAGAGAGAATAAAATTACGCCATTTGCAGGTAAATGGATGGAGTTGGAGAATATCATGCTAAGTGAAGTAAGCCAATCTGAGAAAACCAAATGCAGAATGTACTCTTTGATAAGTGGATGCTGATCCATAATGTGGAGAAGGACATGGGAACAATGGTGGATCTCTGTTCACAGGGTTGTAAGGGCGGAGGGGGCATGGGGACAGTAAAGGTGGTGGAATATGATGGTCATCATAGCCCTAACTTTATGTATGACTGCATATATGTTGTGATTCTATACAACTTACAACTAGAGAATTGATATGTTATCCTCTATCTATGTATAATGAATCAAATTGCACTGTTATCATGTAAGCCTAAATAGAACAAATAAATAAATTAAATATGGGAAAATAAACAAAAATCTTGTTTCAATTGGTCTTGTCTGGAACCCAAGCATTAATATTCATTTTTAAATCTTCTCAGGTGGTTCTAATGTGCAGCCGGGGTGGAGAAGCACTAATCTAGTGCAATAATTCCTAAATGCTGGCAGCTGCAATAGAATCTTGTCACATGTGTCAAAAATAGAGATTGCTAAATTCTAATGCAGATGCACTGAATTGACTCCCTCAGGATAGAATACAAAAATAAAGCCATAGAGACAAGTCTCATGCTCAACCAAGTTTGGGACACTTTGATCTGGTACCATACTACCCAAAATATGCACCAGGCGTTACCCAGAAGTGTATTAACAATGCAGAACCTGAGACCCACCCAAGACCTTCTGAACCAGGACCTGCATTTTAACAAGATCTTCAGGTGATTCCCTAGCATGTGAAAGGACCCTCCTCATGCAATCCTGATTCCCCTTTTCACTGATGGAAAAGCAAGCCAGGAAAATTAAAGGACTGGGATGGTAGACATAGGTCATGAGCATACTATGTCATTAACACAGGTGAAACATATTTGGGTCATTCCACAATATCAGAATTTATTGAAAAACGATAAATGTACAGGGTACACCACTTTTATCAGTGGCAGTTCACTGAATACTTGTGGGTCACCTGGTAGTCATAAGCTGGGCAAACACAAGTTCTTTTATTCCAATCTTAATTTCTATTATCTATAACACTCAAGTCACACATACTTCACACAATGACATATAAATAAGTCACAAAGACTAAGAAAGGGTTAAATGGCCTCAGGACCACAGATGCTGAGCCAAGAGCACAGCCAGAGAGAGAGATGAATGCAGAGCCAAAAAATCACTGAAGGTGGCCAGATAAGGATTTTAATGATTTTAATGTCAAAGAGGTGGATGGTAGTTTCCGTTTTAGAGTATCAGCTTGAGGTGTCAGCTTGGAGTGGGCAGTGTGTCATCATCACAGGCAGGAGAAACCACAATTTGCTGAAGCCCAATGGGGAAGGGAGATCAGAGGTTTGTCATTGTGGTGATTTTCCTGGGCAAGGCCCATAGTGAATGACTAGGTGATGCGGTCAATGTGCCACTGTATTCAGTTTCAGAGGGTTTCTCTTGTTACAGGTCTCAAGTGAGGTGTTCTTATCAAATGAGGTTGATAAGCTCCCAAGTCTGGTGTTCCTGATATGATATGGGATGTCCACATGTCCAGATACTCCTTAATTTAGTTTGATAAGTTGGTACATATAAGTTCTTTATCAATGTGCCGGGCAGGTGGAGGTTGTTTACTTGCACAAACAAGGTGTGGCATCATTCTACCTTGGTACCTGTACTCAAAATAGAGTATCTCATGGCAAACTACTGCTTTACAATATGGAGTAAGTCAGGTTTACGCACAGCCTAAAAACTGCTGTTCTATACATCAAAGAGTAATTAAGGGCAGAGCATGTCCCTCTCTCCACAATGTAGAAAAATATCACATTTGCCAGTAAATAGATGGATCTGGAGACTATCATGCTAAGTAAAATAAACCAGACCCAAAAAGCTAAAGGTCGAGGGGCTGGGATTATGGCGCAGTGGTAGCGTGCTTGCCTAGCACGCGGGAGGCACTGGGTTCGATCCTCAGCACCACATAAAAATAAAATAAAGATATTCTGTCCACCTACAACTAAAAAATAAATATTTTTAAAAAAAAAAAAAAAGCTAAAGGTCAAATGTTTTCTCTGATTTGTGGAAGCTAACCCACAATGGAGTTTGGGGGTGGGTTAAGGGGAAGAACAGAAGTTTAGTAGATTAGACAATGGGGAATGGAAGAAAGGGAGGGGGAATTGGAAAAGGACGGACAGTGGAATGAATCTGACATAATTTTCCTATGTACACATGTGAAAACAACACAGTGAATCCCATCATCATTTACATCTACAAGAATGGAGTCCTAACTAGAATATAATATATCTCATATCTGTATAATTTTATCAAAATGGATTGTGCTGCCATGTGTAAGTAAAAAGAACCAATAAGTTTTTGAAAAGTGGGGCAGGAATCTTGTAGGGGAAAGACACAACTAGACCTCGCTGTCTAAAACTTTCTATTCTATCACACTGTATTTCCAAACTGCTGTCCAAGTGTTTGTTTTGTTTAATTTTGTTTTAGTATAAGGAGGCACTTCATTTTTCTAGAACAATTTCTTTAGACAACAGGAAAATAACCCTATCTAGATTAATAGCACTATATCTTAATACCATTCCTAAAAGAGAGAGCCTCAAACCAGGAGATCAATAATCCTGACTGACAGAAATTTTGAGGAGAAGAGAGGTTAAAGTCAGTCAATGAAAACACCAAAAATCATTAGAATGTTTCTTTCCTTTCTGCAGCCAATTCTGGTGGGGGCACACTAGTTTTTGGTTTTATGGTTTGGGGTTTTGTTTTGTGAAAATTATACCCTTCTCGGATCTAGAACTTCCTGGACATTAACAATGAGTACAGGGAAGAAAAATAAATGGAGAGTAACTAGAGAAGGCCAAAGGTCCAAACTCACAGTAATGTAGGCTGAATAAGTCTAGAGATCAAATGTACAGCATGAGGAATATGGTTAATAATATTGTATGGTACACTGAAAATTGCTAAGACACATTCGAGCTGTTACCACAAGGAAACTATGCGAGATGACTATAACAATGACATTTGCTTGACTGTAGTAATGATGTCACTATGTACTTGGACATCAAAACATTGTTGTACACTTTAAATATATACAGTAATTTTTTAAAAAAAAAAGAAAACAGCAATGGAACACCTTTGGTGGTGGTTAAACCCCTGCTGTTTCTCCCTCTAAACTTTTTTATGTAAATTATCCTAGAAAGAAGTATTTCAGAGTATTAGCAGGAGTTTTCAGATATTTTAGGAAATGATAAGACACCCAAATGAATTCTAGAGTATAAAGGAAGACAGAAGACACAGGGTGGAGGTGGGAAGGGAGAGGACTTCACAAAAAGAAGAAAACACTTTCACTAATTTATAGTTTTGCCAAGGTCTAGGGCTCCCTCTGAGGAAAGCCAACTGGATTTTCCCTCTGATCATATTCATTTAGTCCTCACTTTGGAGAAGTTCTCCTCCTGGATATCAGCTGCCATTCTAAAAGCCCTCAAGGCCTGAGACACAGCTCCTCCAGCAGAGATAAGGTGCTGTAGGAATACAGAAGCCCAGCTCAGGGCTTTTCCCAGCTGCTTCCTGTCATTGAAAGAGGACCAGGTACAGGTGTTCATAGTCCCACACATCCACAGCCCAGGACTCTGCACAATCCTAATTCAAAAGAGCTAAAGAACAAACATTCTAAAAGTCAATGCCCAGAAAGCAAATTTGCAACTTAAAAGTAACACAAAAAAAACTCACAGTCTTTTTCTGGCAGGGACTGGTTGAAGAGAGCCTTTCAAAAATCTGATTACCATTCATTATAAAGTCAGATATGGTTTGGGACTTTAGTTTTATTCCAAAGTTGACTTTGTTTCCCATTTGAACTAATCTTTAAAATCTGAATCTATATGTTTCTAAACATAAGAAAAACAAGACTGGCCATGTGATATCTTTTTCCTGAACTCTGCAAGTGAAATACAAAAGTCATGCCTGTACCCAGAAAAGTGTAGCTGTGCATCCTTTGATTGCAGTCTGCTTTTCTTCAAAGAAATGAAAAGGGAGCAAGATGGCACAACTGATCTTTAGAGCTTTACTCCAAATATGGCCTTCTTCCAGTTCTCCCATCTCCAGGAAATCTTCCCTACCACCAGCTATACCCAGATGCTAGAGCCAAAACCCTGGGAGTCATCCATCACCTTCCTCATCCACGCCATCCAATTCATTACCAGGTCCTTATCATAGCTCTACCAACAAAACATGTTGGACACATGCACTTCTTACCACCTCTACTGCTGCTATCCCAGACTAAGCCACCATCACCACCTTCCTGGACCATCAGAACAGCCTTCTAGCTCATCTTCTACTTAAGCTCCTTCTCCCTCCAGCCCTGAACAAGCAACCACTGTGACCAGTGGTTTGTCCAGTGCCTGTGGGATATAATGCAAAATCCTTCCCGTCTCTTCTTCCTCTTTACATCCACTGTAATCTAACTGCACAGGTCTGCAAGTTTCATAGATTGAGCCATTCATTTTCTCTTTCCCTCCTTAGCTTGACTCATGTTTTGTTCTTTGCCTGAAGTATGCTTCCCATTTATCTCGTTACTTCTAACTTTGGCTATCCATTTAATACTACTTCCTTAGAAAGGCCTTCCCAACACTACTTTTCAATCCAAATTAGGCCCTGTTAATGCATAATCAAAGGATCCTCCCCTTTTCCTTCAAAATGCTTGCCCACAATTTCTAATTGTATATTTGATGTGGGTTTGTTGAGTGCCTGTTACACCTACCAGGCTATGAGATTAAGAAGGTCAAGAATCACGTCAGTTTGTTCATCACTATATACAAACAAATGTTTGATGAGTGACCAATCAAATAAAAAATTTCTGATTCCTATTTAAAGTCACACAGTCAATAAACTATAAAGGAATGCTAAGATAGTGTCAAGAAAGTGGGCAAGGACTAAGCTAGGTATATTTCTTCAAAGAACTGACCATACTATAAAAGAATAGTAATAGCTATTCTCAAGCAGAATTTCTTGCATTTTGAATGGCCTCTGGGAACTCATGAATTTAAATTATAGAATCTATATGATTTGTTTAAATTTGTCTTCTGGGTGAGTGATACGAACAAATATATTTAAGTTTCATATAACAGTAACAGAGCAATCACTGAAGCATACATAGCACATTTTATTTGGGTTAAATAAAATCTTGGTGCAGATGGCTAAACAAAAGCATAAATAATTTATATGTCATGCCCACATTCATGATGTTGATCTCTGGTTTGTGCATTGCCTATTTCTATATCAATAACCAAATACAGGACTGGTTTCTTTCACATCCTGACAAAATACACCTTTACCCTACAATTCTATAGCAACACAGAAAGTGTACAGACATGCACTTTGTGACTTCCACAATGCGATTAATTATTATATAATAATATTGGCAACATTAAACAGATCATCACTGTGGGAGTTTGAAATATGCAAAAAATATCTGTTAATTTATTCAAACTTGTTCAGCTGTCATCAAAGATAAAAATATGCCTCCACTTTTCATCTCCTTCAAGATCAAAGGTACATTTTTAAGTTTCTGTGTTTCTTTGATGGCGTTAATTTCATCATTCTTCCATCCAGCCAAACTGGTTCAGAATGCATGAGCTCCTTTAACATCTATTTCTGAAATCCTAATGGCAGGGACAATAGAAATCTTATTACACAAAATATTTTCCCCACCAAAAAAATTGTTCAAGAATTCAGTTTCTACTTTTATTAGTTGGCGTTTGGTTCATGATAAGATGAATTCCTAAAATGTATATTGGTCAAAATTATTAGAAGTAAAATGTAATTCTAATAATGTCTAATAATGGCCAATATATTCTAATACAATAGAAAATATTCACCATGATGTAGATAACAGAAAATTTTTTCTGAATTTTGTTATGATGAAATTTCTTAAAATACCTAAAGCCTTTAGACATATACTAGTTATATAATATTGGGGAATAAAAACACAATAAGTCAAGATATGTTTATCAGGAAAAAAGAGTATGGCATATGTGGTGTTCAAGCATCATTTTAAATCCTGCCAATAATTTTGTTTTTTACAAACCAACCACATTTTTTTCTGAAAGAACTGTACATTTTCTTTGAAGTTTACCTTTTAAGGCAACCAAACACTAATGGCAAGATAACTAATTAAGAATTACAATTAAAAGACTGATGTAACCTGAACACATGGTACAAATACAGCTTTTCTAAATGCATTGCAATCCAATTAATTTTCCAAAGCTTTGTTCGATTTTTTTTCCTACAATCTATGCAACAGGAGCTAATTGTTCAAGAGAAAAATACACATCTACCAATTCCATTTCCTCCTTGGGCCAGTCTTTTCTGGGCCAGTTACAAAAGGAGGCTAAGGGTCCTGCTTCCTTTGTCAGCTTCTCGGAGAACTGGCAGGTTTGGAGGTCAACATGGCTAATGCTTCTTTTGCTCTAAATAGTAAGTTTTTGTTTGGGAGTGAAAGGACGTGGGCAGGGGTGAGTCATTGATTCATTTAGTTTTGGTTTCTTCTCCAAATTAGTAAACAATTGATAAAGTGAGCCCAAATGCTTTTAAGCTCAACTTGTATTAGGAAAGTCTCAACTGCTTCACTTTCTCAAGGTTAAAAAAAGAAGAAGAAAAAAAAAACTTCTCCTACCTGACCTTATCTAGAAAAATATGAAAAGGTGGCTGTGTATTGAGCCCTTCCTCTGATGCAGTACAGTGCAAGATCTGTGACATCTGTGGCTTCACCAAATCTCTCCAGCAACAGTGCAAGGTAGGTGTTATTATCCTGGAGAGCCTCAGTGTGTCACTTCAGGCAAGAGCTCGGGCCAGGACAGGCATCTCTGAGCCTTGGAAGTGCTCTGCAGATTACCAGCAACCTTGACCATGGTTGTTCTCATAGAGAAAGACGTTGCTTTAGCAGCCAGAAAGAGAAATGTCCCATGTTTCACTTTTTACTCTTAGAGGAGATCTTTGTTTTCTGGGCTCAACTCCTGTAGTTCTTTGGTCCATCATATTTATATGCATTGACTGTATATGAGGTCATTTATGGTCAGGTTTCACACCCTGAGATGAATCAGTATAGTGAATGGCACAAATTTACTGACTCTACAACCAGCACTTTCAGGAAATATGAGAGAAATGGATGGCAAAACTCTTACCCCCACAAGTGAAAACTGGTTGGGAGTAAAACTAATGTTCTACTGAGTGGGAAATCAAAGGTGACCCTAAGATTCTGAGGATAAAAGACAAAAATATTAAAGATACCTTTGACAGACATGAGAAAATACCAAAGAAAATCAATCTGTTTGAGGCCAAAAGCAAATAGTCAGTTCTGGGTCTAAGGAGTTTTAGATGACTTGGGAGAAGAACAAAAGAAATTCCACTTACCACTGAAAACACAGGACAGAAGCATGAAGTTTAAATGACAACAGAGGACAAGCTTGCTCTGTGAAGCATGGTGAAAATGTAAGAAAAAAGGAAGGGAAAACCTGAGCAACTGGCTCATCTTCAGGAGAGCAAGGAAGGAGAAGGAAGGGAAGGAGAGAGGAAAACTAGAAAGAATCCAGTAAGAAGGGCAGGAGAACAAGAAGACATGAAAGCTAACAGATGCACCTCTGTGTGGAGAGTGCAGAAGAGTGCCATATTAAACCCTGCAGATATAAAAACACAGATAAAGAAAAAGGCTTCTGGATTTATAAGAATGCTCACTTGCAATCTTCCAGGAAGTCTCAACAATAGGAACTAGATATAAATTAGCTGTCACGTGGCATGGAAGGAAATGATGACTCAAAATTAAAGGTATTAACCACGGAGGGTGCATTTGAAGATTTAAACAACAAAATGATAATAATAACTAATGACATGGATATGGTGCTTGTTATATGCCAGACACTATTCTCTGCACTTTGCACATATTATCTTATTAATCCTCACTCTAACTCACATCAGCTACATACTGTTGTTACTTGTATTACAGATGAGGATACCATGTACAAGTAAGGTAAGTTAGTCACAGAGTTAGTGAACATCAGCCAGGACTCAAACGCAGGACTCCCCTAACCAATGTGCACACTGCCCCTCAAGGAGAAACATTATTTTGTCATTGTGTTTATTTTGCAATCCCAGTACTAGATCAGTGTCTGGCACACAGTGGGCATTCAATAAAATTTTGTGGCATTAATGAACAATTACCTATAAAAGGCATGAGAGTCAAGCAAAGAGGTGGGAGTTGTTTTCAGGGGACTTACTCTGAAACTATTTAACATCCAATGTAGAATTTCTCTATTCTTACAATGCTGCAAATATATGAAAATAAACCCATTGTGCTTACCTTACCCCAAACAAAAAAGGTGCCTGAAGACACCCGGAAAAGCCCACAGAAAAGGCTTCCAGAAAAAAAAAATCAGGAAAAGGTTACTATTTCCCCTCAATCCAAGTGGGTTGATCAATATTTAGTTCAATTCAGCAATCTGAGGCTGGACTGTAAGCTCTCTGAACCAAGGCAAAACTTTCAGAAGATACTTAAGCAGGCAAAGATTGATTCCCAGGGATAAAATTTACCATCAATAACTCCTAACTGCAAAGTTGTTTTTTAAAAACAAAATGTAATCAGAATCTACAAAATTATAAACAGTTCTATCTTATATAAAACAGTCCAGCATTTAAAATAGTTCCTTAGAGATTAAAACAAAAATGGTTAGAAAATATTTTGGCTTCACATCAAATTGGAATAAGAGACAGCAGTTATACGTCATTATAGCTATAAGCTGCTATGATTACACACTTAAGCTCAGATCTCACATCACTTCTTTCTCAAAGTCCATAGGACTTTGTGGTTACTGGTCATATGTCTAGGACTGAATCAGACCCCAAAAGAGAAAGAAAACCATTTTCAGTAAAATTTCAAATAGACTTCCAATCACTCTTTTTTTCTAAATTATTTTGCCCATTAATTCACTTATCTTTCTCCATGTGCAAACTTAACACATCACAAAACTACTATCTAGATTATATAACAGTATGTCACTTCACTACGTAATCATATTCACATATAACCAAAAACTAAAATAATGTCTGGAATACTTATTTATATGACAAAAATTATCACTGCCTTCACTTGAACAAATCTCTCTTAAAGGCTCAGTCTTTCCAATATTAACTTCTGCATTATATAAAATAGAAATATTTAAGTGATTACTTGTAGTCATTCTTAAATTATGAAAGGTCATGCCAGGTATTATTAAGCTAAAATATTTAGTGGAACATGCTGAGAATTGTTCTAAAATTCTATTCTGTTATTAGAAAATGAATATGTTTTATAAATGTGCATTTCTTCAATCCCATCAACCCCAATACTTTCCTTGACCTCAGTTTTCACAACAATAAATGCCACTGGTCTCAGGCTTGTGATTCATGTTTATTTGATTTCACAACACACCTCTTTCATTCATAAAAGCACTCTATGACGTATTTTAATTTTTACCATTAAAACCAACGTTAGGGGCTGGGGTTGTGGCTCACTGTAGAGCGCTTACCTGGCATATGTGAGGCACTGGGTTCAATCCTCAGCACCACATAAAAATAAATAAATAAAATAAAGGTATTGTGTCTATCTACAACTAAAAAAATATTTTTTAAAAAAACCAACTTTATGTGTGATTTTTCAAAGCATCTCTCAACATAGTTTCCAACCCTACCAAAAAAAAATCCCTAAAATCAAAATTCATTTGCTGAGTGATAGGAATTAATATATTCCCCAATCATATATCTTTTACAGTTTAATAACCCAGAGAACTTTGAAATTAATTTGTTTTGGCTTTGTATCTTTTAAAATCTGAATGACATCAAAACACCAGAGTGACATAACATCCTGGGGGGTAACTATAAATCTGTAAACTATCTTCCAATAAAACTTAAGCACTATTATGAACTGATTCTACCTCACAAATTTAATATAAATTATATGAAGACATCTGGTAGTGGAAGAATTTGGTTGAAATAGGAAATATGTAGTCATATTCCCGATAGGGAGCATTATACCCAAGGCATTTTTCTGCAAAACTTAATATTTCATATATATTGCCATGACATTGATATTATATGTTATAATAAAATTTTATCCACTAAAGTAAATGTTCTATTAGTCTAAAATATTTTTATTAATATCACATTATAATATTAACTATTTTGTTACTATCACATTCATTTAGTCATGTTGTTTGCTATCAATTAAAATAGATTTTAATCATTAAAAGAATAAAGTACCTTACTTCATTGAACTTTTCTGTCTTACATTTTAGATACATTCTTCCGAGAACAACAACTAACTATACTGACTCCCAGTTAGATTTTGTGGGGGGGGAGAGAAGAAGGGGGAAAAGGAAAGATACTGATCACTGGTTCACCTGTGCCAGAACCCACAGTGACCTCTTGTGGTACAGGATAACTACAGAACGTGGGTGAACATCACAACCTGTGCTGAGGCTCCTCTGGGGAATGTGGAAGCACTGTTTCTCCAACCCAGGAAACAGCTATTCATCACAATGAAAGTAAAGGGTAAACACTGACTAAACTAAAGGGTTTCTTCCTGGAAATCTACTCTATCCTTATCAATTAAACAAAATTACTCCCTTCTAGTAAAAAATAGTGGTTTTACATGGGCTTTTTTTGGTAGGTCTGTTAAAAGATGGCTAAGTAAATGGATTTCTTACACATCCTACTTCTGGAATCAAGCAAAAGAGAGACAAAGAGGGAGATTTCTAGTGCAGACAACAGTGTCCTGGGGTTAGCAACCCTGTAGTCAGCAATGCTCTTCAGTCATTATATAATGTAGTGTGGGCTCAAAAGCCAGACACCATCCTCTGGCTTACTTATTGATATAATTTAGGAAGTGGTCAGTATCATTTCAACCTCTTAGATATTTTAAACGTTGAAGTGGTACATTATAAGACCTGGGTAAACCAATGCTTCCAAAACACTATGTGGTTTTATCAATATTTCCTGAATAGTGTCTTATACGTTACAGAAAGTCTTTCAAGAAAAAAATATCAAGAACCTTATAACAAAAAAAAAACCCATCTGCTTTCCACCATATATTTTAAAGTGGATGATACTTAAAAGTTATTATCCTTTTTTGTTTTGTTTTTAAATCACTAATTCTGTTTCCTCTCTTATAGGTTTAAGACCTCCGTTTTTATAAATATCAATTATAGCACAAAAAATTTTTCTATAAGTAAAAGATGACTGAATAAAAAAAAAACTGGCTGAGCAACCTGGCTATCTCTAGAAAAATGGAAATTTGAGGAAATTGAGCTTCTCTTTTTGAAAGATGAGAGGTTCAGAAGACACTACCTTCTCTGGTTTTTTCTTTCCTGAGCCCTTTTTTCCTCCAAAGAGGAAAATGACTTCTAGTTTTCCTAAAACTAGAAAAACACATCTAATTTTTCATAGTGCTTAAAAAATATTGAGAAACAGTATTGATTTCTAATTAAAAAGATATTCATTTATAGTTAGAATTTTTCAAAATGAAACCTAGTTTTCTGTCTCCCAAGCTAATCTCTTCTGCCTCTTCATTAAGGAATCAAAGACAACATATGACATAATCAGATTGAGAACTACGAAATTTTTCTTTTGCCTTCTTGATCAAAAGTTCTACCTAAAAATCCTCAAAACAATTCCTTTCTTTTAGGTATTTAACTTCCAACCACAAGTTTACTGCTCCCTACAGCCCAATTTATATAGATGAATAGCTTGCATAAATAATTAAAATTTACATAAGGGAAGAAATCCTAATTATGTTCCAGACATAGATCTAGTAAGTACAAACTTGAAGCAGGGGCCTTGTGGGTGGCACTGCTCAGATGTAATGAACTCACACATTGTTCTCATACCCTCCCTTCCTAACAATCAATCCCACTAGCCAAAAATGTATCTAAACTTAACTATAGTTGATAACAATTAATTCAATATTTCAAAATAGCTAGTACAGAGGATTTTGAATGTTCCCAACACAAAGAAATGATAAATGCCTGAGGTGATAGATATACCAATTACCCTGATCTGATCATTATACATTGTATACATATATTGAAATGTCACACTGTACCACATAAATGTGTAATTACTACATCCGTCAAAAAATATATTTTAAAAATTTTTATCTAAACATTTCTATTGCCCCTTATACTTTTCCCCTTCACAACTTAAGTAAGAATGTGCTCTAATTTACTAGAATCACATGTAAAGAACTATTGTAATTTCTTTTATTTGCCTATGAATGATCTTAACTTGTCTTTAATCTTAAAACTAAAGAGAGGAATTCCCTCCTAGTCCTATTTTGAGATTTGGCTACCAAGCATGTGTGTGTGGATATCCATCCTACTCAGTGACTCTCATTATTTTATTTTATAGACTTTGAATCACCAGTAACAACTTGCAATCCTTTCCCATAACAGACTCCACTAAATAGGGAAAATAAAAATCCAATCTCAAGAGGTGTAAAATAACAGCAAATAGGCTATAGTTGCTACTCTAGGGAAGGAAATACAACAGTTATTCTGGGAAATTTCAGCTAAGGAGTTTGGAACTTTATTGGGAAATTCTAAGGTTTAAAAGCTACACTCAAATATGCCATACTTCTGGCTCTTTTGTTTTACATCAACAAAAAGTTCTCTGATGGATTTCTAACTGACCTGAGATTTCTGTTCATTAGCTACCCATGGGCAGAAATAAATGCCTGATGTTTTCTCTTTGTGTCCCTTTCCCTTTCATGTCTAACATCTCCCCCCTCCCTTCTCTCTCGCTCTCGCTCTCTGTGCATGTTTGTTTTTTCCTACATCTCTTTCTCCCTTTGTGTGTATGAAAGAGAAAGAGTTAGTTTGCTTCCTGTGTGTCTCTCACTGTGTCTGGGTGGATGCCTGTTTATCTGTATGTTTCCATGTCATTTGTGTGCATATACATATGTGTGTATGTATGTGTGTATACATATGTATAAACATATACATACATATGTATATTTCTATGCTTATCTGACTCTCTCTACAAGATCTGATCTTTTCATAAGAAGAAAAGGACACTATACCAGCAAGAAAAGCTTTTCATGGGGTATAGGTCAATATACAGTGCAAGTCTCTGCTCAATTCTTAAATAGATTGGGAATGCTGGCTCTTTTACTTTCTTTTCTCACCAAAGCTCTGCCAAAACATCACCTTCAATGTTGTTAAGTTATTGAATAACAAAATCTTCAATGTGAAAAAAACCCTGATCTATCTATGAGAACCCTGAAAAAATGTTCAGTTAATCTCAATTAAACAATCTCATACAATAAATTTTTCAATTTCTCTGCCATATTGTATAGAAATGACAACCGTGGGACACTCCAACATGAGTGTAGACCATGTGTAGACCAATACTGCAATTCTCCATTTCTGCTGTGATCCTGTGAAAGAAGTTCTGAGACTTTTCAGCACATATTAGATAAAGGTGTGTACATATATTCAAGTTTCAAACACATTTCAGATGAAGCTCAGGGGTTTCAAGTAGCACTATTCAATGTTAACCAGAGGCAATTAGAGGTGGGATTTTAAAATGCCAAAATAGATATATTTTCACTCACACTTGGTGTTATCCATGGAAAGAAGCATTAAGCTAACAAAACAATTATAAGCATGAAGTATAGAAAAGATAAAATATTCATCAAGGTGGCTGGTAGACGTAAAATGGAGGCAACAGAAGCAATATTTCTGGACCACATAAGGTAAACCTTAATTTCATGCTCTATTTGAAGCAAAACATTTTAAAACCTGGCTCATAATTCCAGACTGAATAAGAAGTTTCAACCCAAGATACTATATTAGTAAACGTCCATCAAGGGATTCTCATCTTCATCCTATTTACCAAGCAGAGTTACACAGTCTGAGTTTTATTTCTAAGGCCTTCTCTGA
Organism: Geosciurus inauris; assembly: GCA_004024805.1. Classification (NCBI taxonomy): domain Eukaryota; kingdom Metazoa; phylum Chordata; class Mammalia; order Rodentia; family Sciuridae; genus Geosciurus; species Geosciurus inauris. Next base: position 57,593 of record PVHX01009725.1, on the reverse strand, counting down.
TAAGTCCTCTCACAACCAAATTCCATGGAGTTGAAATAACTCAAGAGGATGAGAAAGCTGAAATACTCATACATCCTAAGTAAGTGATTCCAACCTTTAAATTCTCCAAAAACTGGTTATTTTATTAATAATATCCTCTCGTATTCTAAATCTATATATGGTATTAGCACAAGAAAGTAATGTACAAGTTTAGAAATTACATGCCACTATGAATTTACATTTTACATTATAAAAATTGAAAATTCATATGAAATCACACTGGAATGCTAAAAATATTATAGGTATTAAAATGTTTACAAGACTAGGTTATATTAGTTCATTTTTTCAACCCAATTATAAGACAGCTTCTCTAGACTTCTATAGTACTGAGCATTGACCAAAGTGGAAGATATAAAAATCACAAACCTCAGATTAAAATCAAATACCAGTCAGAGATTTAAGAGAAACATTTTGGGACATTCCCCAAATCAGAGGAAATATTTGCAAGCCTAGTATTAGAGGAGACCCTAATCTAAGAATCAGTATAATCTACAAACTCAGAAAAAGCATCATTGTATTTGATTGTTTATTATCATTCAAGTGTGCCTCAGTCTTGCCCATTAGTCAGGAGCTTCTTGAGAACAGGGTAAATGTCTCAATCACTTTTTTATCCAAAGGACTCAAAGAGTGTTGATTGTATAAGACACCCAAATACATACTGTTTCAATGAGTGAATGAATAAACAAGGAATTACAGAACTGCATAGAGTAATTCCACTGCTTTGTTCCAAGGTCTACTGTACTCCATATACAGAACTGTCTTTCTCATAATTCTCCTAGCAAGGAATCTTCAAATAAAATAACAGGCCTCTGAAGGAAAAACTTTAAAGGCTATTCAATATATGTTTCTTATGAGGTTAAAAATTACATAAAAGAATTAAAAACAAGTAGAAGATACAGATTTTAGTAAAAATGCAAAGTTTACAGGTCTCAACTGTGAAATATACAGCTATTCCTATCCAGAATATCTTGTAGGAAATACATGCATAAGTGGTATTTTAAAGACACTTTAAGACAAAACCTTCATATCAGTAGCCAGGTAGGATAGTATTTTTAAAAATTCCTTCTCCAATTGCATTTAAAGCACAGTAGCTTTTGCTTCACTTCTACATTTCTCTATTTAAACCAAATGAAATATATCATATAGATCAATGCACAATGAAAAGAATTTTTAAAAAAGAAACTTTAAACACAAATTTGACCCTAGTAATGCCTTCCCATTTTTCAAGCACTCTTTTTTAGGTTAAACTCCAACTACTCTCCCTAACACAGGATATCTTTCAGCCGTGCCAATTGTGGCCAAAAGCCCTTCCAGAGACTTAAATCTGATTAAATACCCACTTTCGCAGCCATTCCCAATTTAAAGGAAATCCTTCCTCTGAGATTAACTCTTAAAAATTTGGTCAGTTCCTGCAGGCTACCTGGGAATAAATATGGGAAGAGGATAAACAGAAAGATATCCTTCTAAAAGCGAAATTTCAAATCTATTCTCCGGATGTATCTACGCTCTACACTCCCCACCCCCTTCCCTTGCTCTGGGCTCTGGACAGGTGGGGTGGGGGGAGAGTACGACTCCCAGGAAGGAGATCAACTAACTTTCTTCCATCACCTCACTGCCACCCCCCACCCACCAGAATCAGGTCCGACTAGTAACTGAAACCACCAGGTAAGACTCCCTGCATCCCCCTCCCCCCTTAAGACAGAGATGGGACGGGGGCGCGCGTGGGCGGGATGGAAGTGGGGGTGTTCTGAACTGCAACTCTCCTTACCACTGGAGCGCCTGACGATGTTCTCCAAAAATGTGTTCTGCGGTGCCACCAGCCCTCTCTTGCCCCCCGGCATCCTGGGTCTGGAGAGCGGCGGCCAGGATCCGCGGCGGGGGAGGGGGGGAAGCAGGAAGAGAAGGTGGAGGAAGAGGAGGAAAAGGTGGAAGAGATCGAGCCGAAAGAAGAGGGGGCGCGGCGGCGGCGGCGGGGTCCCCTGACTGTGTCTCCAGCCCGACCCGGATGAGCAGCTCTGGGGAGGCGGACCAGGCAGTTCATGGTAGTAGCACTCCCCCGGCCGCCGCTGCCCAGACTGTGGCGGTGCCGCACACGGGGCTCGGGAACTGCAGGCTCCGCCGGGCACAGTGCGCCTGCGCCGCCCCCGCTGTCGCTGTCCCGCCGGTGCTGATGCTGAGGCTGCTGCCGCGGCGGCGGTCGCCTGGGCGCGGGCTCAGCATTTCTCCCACTGCCCCGCGCCCCGGGGTCAGGGGAGAGAAAGAACGAACTCAAGCCCCTTCTCTCGCAGTTCCTCGTAGCCCAGATAGAGAACCCTTACTGCGCTTGCCTCTCCGGGTCTCCTAGCCCACCCTGCTTGTGCAGCTGCCCAGCGCTGCCCAACTTCTGTTGGGCTGTGCGCCTAGTCGCCGCTCCTCTCTCCCCCGAGATCGAGGCTAGCGCACGCTGTCCAGTAAGGGTTCTAGAGTGAGGAGGAGAGCGCCAGGGAGGGCTATGAGCACTCGGAGGGGTCACATTTCACATTCTCCGGCCGGGATCTCAAGCCACCGCAGCTCGTATGAACGTGGCTCCAGCGGCAGAGGTACCTATGGACTCCCTCACCAGCCGAGGCTGAGCGCAGAGTGGGATCGGACTGGGCGGCGCGCGGGGACGCAGAGCAGCCACCTGACGCTGCTACCGCCCCCACTCCGGGCTTCAGCGCCTGAAGCCTAGACACGAGCTTTTTGCACTCGCTGTACCCCGCAGCTCCGACCTGGAGCCAGATTGAGTCCCCGGGCAGAGCTGGCACCCGGAATGTCTGTCCCTCTGCCCCAGGCTAGGTTTGGCACAGGGGAGCTTCCCCGAGGGCTGCTGAGTGCTGGAGGCGAGCAGCAAGCTTTATCACCTATGCAAAGTTGCAGAAAAGGTCTCACTTGATGCAAGGAGTAAAGGAAGAGTGTGGATAATCCCCACTCGAGCGAGACAGTAGGACAGGTGGCATTTGTGTGGAAAATCAGTGAAGGCTGTGAAGACGAAGGTGCGCATGGCTAGAGCAGGGGCAACCCCCTCCCCACTACTGCCGCCGCCACCATCATACACGTTCAGAATCAGGGACTGGAGTGGCACCGGAAAAGCAGTCCAAAAGCCAGGGACTGCCTGCCACGGAGGAGGGAAAATTGCATAAATGCGAATGGGGTAGGGAGAGATGGAAAGAAAGAGGGATCCCAAGCTGCAGCACCTTCTTTTATCTAAGGCAGCTGTTCTCAAAGCGGTCCCCTACTGGCAGCATTAGCATCACCGAAGAACTTGTTAAAAATGCAAAGTTTGGAGCTTTGCCCCAGAGCTAGGAAGCCAGGAACTCTGGGAATGGAGTCTAACCAACTGTTGTTAACGAACCTTCCAGGTAAACAAGTAACATGCTCAAGTTTGAGAAGCCCAGCAAGACTTGCCCTCAGACGTCTCCACCTGGACTTATGGACTGTATAGGCAGGGTCAATCAGCGGGGGACACAAAGTGCGCTGGAGCAGAGTCAACGCTTTGTGACAGTGAAGCCTAGAATGCCAGAGAGGAGAGGTTAGTTGGACAGGTGCGTCCACTTTTGCTGGGTTCAAAATATTAGGTGCGAGGTAACCCTTTAGAAATGATCATGGTCAGGTTGCCAGAAACTGAGGGAATTTCCTGGGTTGTGGTTGGGGTGACATCTAAGACATCTGCCTTTCGGGGACTTTGTAATTCACCCTTTTATCATCATCCTCCGACCCCACCCCGTGGGCACCTATCTTCCTCCTTTCCTCCTCCCTCCTTCTCCAGAGCACTCTGGGTAAGAACCAGTGCCAGTGGTCCAGAAACGGCTGAACAGTTAAAGGCATAACTAGGCTTTACCTTAGGGTCGTTTTTTCCCTCTCCTGTCTGAAATCTCCACCTGCCCAACCAGATGTTGGGCATCTGAGCAAACCCAAAAGGTTGACATGAAGCAAAAAGTGGTTTGTTCTGCTAAGATCCTTTCTGGAAAAAATTCTAGAGACTAGATTGAATACTACTACACTATTCTAGCTTTCTACCAAAACACTACCTTGGAGGTGAGTTAATCTCCCTACAGCTAGAATGTCTTTTAAATACGTTGGGGTGTTTTCAGTTAATACAGGGAACTCAGTCACAGATTGGATTCGTGTGTTTAGCTTGCCTCAGGAAGGAATCAGGGATGTGTCACTGGAGGTTACAGCTCCCTTGCTGCAGTTGGTAAGGTGTGCAACAGCTGCAGGGAAACTCAAAACCCACACCACCACCCCAGCGTTAACCACACAGTTGAATTTTTTTCCCTCTAGTGGATCTTAAATGACCTGCGTTAAAGACCCTAGACTAATCAACCATTCATTGATTGAGGTAGTGAACAGATAGTCTTATTTTTAAAATATATGTGTGTATTTTTTTCTCACAGATTGCCACCCTAGACTTCTAGCATGGTATGATAATTCCATCATCATCATTAACAGGGAATACTTCAAATCTATATGTTCTTTTGCACATCATCAGCTGCCCACATCTCGCCTCTGGGTATTGATTTAAAATCTCGGCTTCCCAGCATTTCCTATCTAGTATAAATATCCCTGTTCCTAATCATTTCTCTGTGGGTGTATTAGCTCACACTTCCCAAAGAGGAAACTCTTGTGGACTCCATTAAGACAGTCACACAATTACTGGTAGAACATCCTCCTTTATTTCTATCTGCAGATTTAATTACAATGACATTTGTCTGTCCTTTCTTCTTTGTCCTTAATAACTGCCCTGCATTGTAACTTTTTGATTATTTTAATGACTGTAAAAAAGCAATTGGTGGTTATAAAGTATCAAATTATTGGATGACACATTTTTCTTAATCTTGCAGTTTAAATTTTTGTTTTGTAGAGAAAGAAAGTGAAACGTGGAAAGATGAAATGCCTTGTCCTAGATGACTCAGTGCACCAGAGCACTCAGCATAGAGACTACGATCAGGTCTCCTGACCCTATAGCCAAAGCTCCTTGTAAGTAATAGAAAATAACCTGATAGTGGGTTAGTTTGGCAACAATCAACATCCAGGCATCTCAATTGCCACCACAGCTCCTGCAGCACAAGAAAGGAGAAACCCCTGGCAACTACTTGCAACAGCTCCCAATCAAAACAGAGTTAAGGAAAATGGAGCACAGTGCCATATGGACTGCCTAACCCTAAGGATTGTAATGGCAGATTGCAGCGAGGTGCCAATATAGCATTTTTAAAAGTGTTTTGCAAATAGAGTCTATATGTTATGACCAAACCACAGGACTTAGCAGGTGAGAGAGGAATTTAAAAGCTTCAATGTCACATAGAGGGCTTCTTTTTGTTTATTTTATTGCAAAAAAAAATCCATTTTAAAGTGAAATTATTTGTCCTCTTTTTCTATCTTGAGTTATGCTGATTAGAGAAGTGTTATCTAAGGGTTCCAATCCCTGGAAGTATTTTCTGACGCTGAAGACACAATAGAATGAAGGTGAGCTGAACTGCAGGTGTGTTCCCTTTTAACAGAACCAATATAAAAATAAAGCTTTATAAAATTGATATATTAGGAATTTATGATCTGCAATTTGCCGAATGATTTTTTTTATCAAACACTCCTCCTTTGAGAATTTTAAAATACAGCTTATTTGACAGTAGCTATAATTATAATCCATTTTCAGAAATATCTGATTTAATGTTTGATCCCTTATGCAAAAATGGCCTAACCACTACTCTCTGAGGGAATGATTTATCTCCTTGTCCCTGCTCTCTTTTTCTAGGCAAATCCAGTACAGAACCAAGATGGAATCCAATCTACAGATGCTGAATGGGTGACTCTGGTGGAGGAAGGGAAGAAGGAAAGGGTCAGAACTCACTCTCCATGCTGGCTCCAAGGTTGGTCTCAGCAGCAGCAGCATCAGTCAGTAACAAATATAAGCACTGCTTTGTACCTTTGCATATACAAAGTCCTCACTTAAACTTACATTTTGACTTCCACACTTTCCCCTCCCCGCCCCCACAGGATCTAAGCTGAGAGCAAGCAAAGTAGAGACACTCAGCAAAATAATGGCTCAGCACTTTGACTCTGGACCCAGACTGCCTGGAATTCAATCTCATCTCTGCTACTTACATGACTTAGAATAAGTTATTAAACCTCAATTTCCCCTTCTGAAAAAATGGGCATAAAATTACCTACTTAATAGGGCCGTTATGAAAATTAAATGAGTTCCTATTTGAAATCCATTAAAATAATATCTAGCATGCAATAAGTACTGCGTAAGGGTGTGAAAGTAAATACATAAGCCTGTGCCTGCCCTTCTACTTTCATTTCAATAAAAGCTCTATGTAGGTAGTGGTCATTACTAATGTTGGCCAATATCCAGCTGCCTTTTCTTCCTCCTTGAAATTAGCTGTGACCATGCAACTAGTGCTGATCAATGTCTGGAGGTGATAGGTGTTACTTCCTGGTAAAAGCATATAAGAGCTATGGCTCAGTTTCCCATGCTCCTCTTCCTTGCCTCAGTGACTAAGGAATGCCAAGCAGTGCAAGGAGAACTGCTGCCTATATGAGTTGCCTAGATCTGCAGTAGACATTATGTAAGCAGAAAACAAACTTTCATTGTGTTAAGACACTGATGTTCTGCAATTTGTTACTGTCCTATAATATAGCCTATTCTGGTTGATATAGGTTCTGAACTTTTGGGGGGCATAGGAAATCAGGGGAACAAAAGTTCTTTCCTTGACTGACCTCAAGAATCACCTGGGCACTTGAGGAGTTCATAAAATCCCAAAGTTCAGGCCATAGCCCAGATCAACCAAAACAAGATGAGACACAGGCGTCAATTGTTGTTGTTGTTGTTTTAAGTTCTCCACAAGGTTCCAATGTGCATCAGGATGGAGGGCCGCTATCTAGGGCAATACTCATTCTAGGAGAATCTCTGGGATTTGGATATTGTGCCAAAAGCCTCAGCTTCCAAGGATCAAATCTTTGGTTACAAAGACTCAGCAAAGCCCCAACCCTAACATACCCAGGTCTTTCTGTATTTGTAGCTACTGAGAATCTCAGGAGAGAATCACAAAACCTACGAGACTGATAAACCATAAATTCCAGACCTCCAAACTTAACTTGAGCCTTTCAGTGCACCCAGTTCTATACATCAGCTGCATCTTCAGTTCTCGGCAGGAGCTTTCTCAATGCTTCTCTCTCTTCACACTTCGGTTGTCACCCTCTCACCTCCCAATCTCAGAAGATGACTCACAAAGAACAGGTCACGCTGTCAATCCTTAGACTTTTGCCTTTGTTCTCTTTTCCTTCTTTCTTCTGAGAAAATAGAAAGTAACTTTATTTTTTGTCCCTCCACCCCTGCTCTGGATCCTATTTACTTATGCCTCTGGAGAGACCTCATTTTACTGACTGTTCCCTCTTTTCTCTCAGCTTTTAATATGCATTGCAAATGCTTTCACTGGGCTGGAGATATAGCTCAGTGGCAGAGTACTTGCCTAGCACATGCAAGGCCCTGGGTTTCATCACCAACACTGGAAAAAAAAAAATTTTGTAACTGATGTTTCTGTCTGTCTGTCTCCCCCCTACACACACACTTATGGATAATCTCAGAAGAGGAGTCTGTAGAGCGTGCTCCATTCCTTGCCTCCTAGTCACTCCTTAAACCACCATTCACAGGTGTCCATTCCACTCATTCCTGAACTTACCTCCTGAAAGGGCATTTTTTTAATTTGTCAAATCCAGTGAGGCAATTCTTCATTCTTCATCTTACTTTACCTGCCTATGACATTTGACCCTAATACCACTGGAGACCTTCTTCTACCTTAGACTCACTGGGTTTGAATACTGATTATATGGCCTCAGCACCAGAACATTTCTGTGCTTGGGTTTCCTTATCTATAAAAAGGGAATAGTACTGATGCCTCATATGGTTGACATAAGAATTAAATTAGATAGTACAGATGGACAATCCTGTGTCCATACTTATAAAACAGAAAAACTGATATAAAGTAATTTTTCATAAATTTGCCACAAATTTGTTTGCCAGGAAAATCTGACCTGAGCTGTCACGTAGCCATCTATATTCTTTCTTTATCCCACTTGCTAAAAATATTATCTCTTAATTCCAGTTGCTGTGAATATTGACATGTTTTGCTGCTTAGATATTAATGTGTTTGATAACAGAGATTTCCTCCCCTAACCTTATAAAAGGAGATACAAATACACAGAAATCCACAAGTTTCTGAATTCCGTAACACAGACTTCCTTCCTACAAGTTAGACCCCGATACCTATGTCCTGACTCACTCTCTCCACGTGGCAATTCCACAGAGACCCTTAATTCAACATATTCAAAACAAATGCATCAACTTGCAGCCTGCCCAAATTTTCTCCCTCAGGATTGCCCCCCCCCCCCCATCCATGCAGGTATCAAAGTCAGTAACTTCAATGCTTCTCCAACCCCTCAGCTGATCCTGTCCATTCAACCTCACAAATGTCTCTGAGAAGCATCCCCTACTCTCTCCCTCCTCTGGTACTGCTCAAGGCCAGGCCCCGTTATCTTTTCTGTGGACTCCCCAACAGCTTCCTGTATGCTACTGCATCCTCCACTCCAGCTCCAAACTTCACCCAATTAATTCTTCACCCTGCATGGGAGCTAAAGTGAGCCTCCTAAAGCACAAATCTGCTTATATCATTTCCCTGTTTCAGTACCTCTAAGATTCTCTTTTCCCTCAGGTCCAAAGCCCCATCTTTTTGCATCCTTCCCTACCGACTCCTGCTTACCTGTCTAGTCTTGGCTCTCACTGCCACTCCAATCCCACATCCTCATCCTTGCTGCCTGTACTTTTTTTTTATTTCTTCCATTTACAGCACCCTCTCTCCTCCTCCACCAATATCCTCTATTACCAGCCATACCCTTCAGAAGATAGAAAAAAATGTCACTTCTTCCAAGAACACTTGGATTCTCCAAGACTTGGCAAAAGCGCTCCCTGTGTCTAGTTCGAAGGCCACCCTGTGCTTCCTGTTGCAATATCTGCTTCACTGCTGATGAGAAAAGATTACAAATGCAGCTGAAACTTTATGTACCTCCTTCACCAGAAGGGGCCACTGGGGCCCTGTGGCATCTTCATGAGAATTAGGAAAAGATGCCTCTTACAGATAGTGATAGGACCAAGTCAGAACAAGAAAAAAAGAAAAGGCATAATGAAAGGAAAGTTTGTGTATGTGACAAGAAGTAGAAAATGTGTACTTAAAGTGAGAGAGACACTTGGAGACACAGGGGTTTGTCAGGCCAACTTAAGAAGTTTGGGCTTTATTCTGTGGGCAATGAAAGGCATGTTTTCAGTGTGAAGTGACATGGTATTTTAGGGAAAAAAATTGTATGAAATTGGAATATAAGATGCTTTGGGGACGGAAAATTTCAGGATTGGATAAACCAGATAACAGGCCATTGTATGTGATGAGTTAATATTTTTGAAACATCAACTGTTCCCTGACCCCCATATTCACTACCCTTTCACTATCACTGTATTCCCACTCCTCACCGCAGCTCACCTCTTCCTGGCATGCGAATCTCAAAAGCCTACGCATTAGACTAACAGAAATGCAATAAGAAAAGTATTATAAGAAAGGCTATGTACATTCTTAGCAGGTGTTAGACGTTGTTCTAAGTACTTTACATGCATTTCCTCATTTAATTATAATAGAGTAAAATTGAATTTAATTCAACTCAACAAATTCTTATTGTACATTTGTGCGCCAGGCACCATAGCAGGTGTTTAAATTATCTCTATGGAGCCAAAAATAAACTGGGGCACAAAAATGTTAAATAACTGGAACAAAGCTGGTATGTAATATAGCCAGAATTATGTACCCAGGTATACCACTTTCAGAGCCCAAGTTCTTACTTGTTCTATTTAACCACTGCACCACAGTGTCACTCAAAAGAGTAGGAAAATATCTGATAAGAAACAGCTTTCTTTTATGCTCTCACCTCCATCCTGGATGAGAACATTTTCCCTGGGCTAAAGGAAGGGAGACATGTTGAAGAGGAAGTACAGAATAAGGAAGCTCTGCCCCTGTCCCAATGTGGACCTCCAAACCTTGGATCTCCAGCGACAATAACCCAGACATAAATTTTGGGGAGGGATGAACGTTTAAACCATACAATATTGTAAATAACAGCAACAGAAAAAAAGTTAAGGAAATACTATTTTAGTTTTCAAAAACTATTATCCTTCTCAAGAAAGAAGTTGCTCATAGCATTGACAAATGTATTTCTAGCATATTACTTCATTGTTTCATTTTCATCATTATGATAAATGAAAATACTAAACCATGTTCATGTTGGAACAACATTTTTATCCCTTGTAACCAGAGATTGATTATAGAACGAGGAATTGGGCCAAAATCAGTGAAAGTTTCCCATGAGAATCGGGACTAGAGGAAATATGCGGAGTTGGCTATTTTAATATCATTTGAAAAGTATGTTATATATCTCTCTATCTGAATTTATAATGAATTTAAATATACATGTGTGTACACACATGCATTTTTTCCTGAAAGCCAGTTGTTTACATATTTACCTACACAACACAGCCCAGACCCACCACTTCTAAATTTAGCTATCTCAATGTAAAAAGAAACTTCTCTATTTCTGTGTTGGTCAGCTTTGCATTACTGTAACAAATATCAAATCAACTTATAAAAAGAAATGTTTATTTTGGCTCACAGTTTTGGATGTTTGCTTTTGGGCCTTTGGTGAGACAATGCATCATGGTAGGAGATTCGTAGGGTGGGGACAAAGTCACTCATTGCATAATCAGGGAACCAAAAAAAAAAAAAGGAAGAAGAAGGAGGTAGGGCATCTCCTTCAAGGACGGGCCCCTAATGACTGGGAGAATTCCTATTAGGTCCCATCTCTGAAAGCTTCCTAATACTGCATCATTGGGGTACATCTAGATCCAAACTATAACAATTCTATGATCTAAACATCAGTCCAGAGAAGACCCTGACATCTCTTAACATGGTCACATATCTACATGTCAATGCTGAATGGGAACAGTTGCAAAGGAGATGCAGTGTTATCACCAGCTTAGTGTGGGGTACACACTCTATCCTGATCGTGGGCAATACCATATTGATAGTCTCACTGACTCTGGAGGCAGGTACAGTTCCCCCAATGCAAGAGAGAGTTAAGCAAACAAAAACAATAGACACCCATTATAAGAGATTCTCAATGAAGGGAGCCACTGTGGTCTCTGATTATTTTTCTCCAGAAAAGAGACTACCAAAAATTTATTCACTCTGACAATTTAAGATTAAATAATCTTGAGCGCATTTAAATTTATAGAGGTCTAACCATTAGTTGTTCATGCATTCATTCTTTCTCTACCAGTATTTACTAAGCTTCTGTTGTTTAAGAAGCTGAGTTAGCTGCTAGGGATCCCCTTCAGTTTACTCTAAATTTAATAAATGGCAATTGAGCCCAATCACAAGCCCATCTGTTGTGTCACAAACATCTCATCCTGTATATGGTACCAATTCTTTAAAGAACAGTTTGTTACCTCTTTCAGTAGATTAAACCAAACATGTTAAAGGAGCAAACTAAGAAAAAGTCCCCAAACATCAACACTGTCTAGGAGGAATGAAGAAACATATGGAATCCCAGTAATTCTTCAAATTATGCATACCAAGGTGTCTGAGGAGGCTGAGCTCCAGAGAGCAGCTGTATGCCTTCCAGAAAAGTTCTATGGCCATGTAATTCCAATTGTAACTTTGAAAAAAAATAGTGCATTTAAAAAGTCATCCCAAAGAAGTTTCTTATCACAAACAGCCATTGTGTTGCATTTCATTTGGAGAATAAAGCCATTATAGCTTTAAGGTTCATCTAAAAAATGCCTCCAATTTTAAGAATAACCTTCTCATGTGAATGTAATGACTGATGTCCACCCTGTACCCATCTTGAGGAAAATCAGGCCAACATCTTCTCTGTCTATAGGGTTCTTTGAAAAAAAAATATGGCATGTATCTCACTTCCAAAGGTGAACAAATGGCTCTTATGCTAGAAAGAAATAGATCAAAGTGGCTTGAATGTATAAACCAGAGTTAGTTTGTTGTTTTTTTTTTTTTAAGAGCTTTTGGCAAAGGATATGTATAGGCCAAAAGAAAACAGAAACTCAGGAAGTTAAAAAAGTCAGCTCAGTTCACATTTAGAGAGAAATAGTCCATGTGACTCCTTGGACATAGGCCAGAAACTGCATAGGCTAGTGGGATGGGAAAGGAAACTGGGAACACAGACAACCAGCTCTGTGCTAGATTCTATACCAGGTGCTTGTCAGAGGCAATCACTGATTCTCACAACTTTTCAATAGAGACATTATTTACCACCATTATTTATCACCAAATTACAGATGAGAAAACTGAGATTCAAATTACTTGCCTAAGGTCATGCAACTAGTAAGTGGCAATACCAACATTCAAACCAGGACTCTTACCATAAGTTGCCTCCAATAAAACTGGGCAGCAAGCAGTTCAAATCCCCAAATCCAAAATGACAGTGGTGAACTTGCATTTAAGCTGTCATCCATACCTGGGGTGAAGCATGGCAGAAATCTCTAGAGACTGGTAATATTTTCAGTTCGGTGGGTGGAAAAGGCAGAGCAGGATAGAAGAACAAGGAGAGGAGGACAATCTGATCAGAGGTACATCCCAGCCAAGGCCACAGATGAGATCAGGAACAAGACCAGCTTCAGGAGAGAGCCTGGTATGTCCTTAGGCAAGGAACCATGAGCCCTAGCCTACAACTTAAGTTCAAACTCATATCAGAAGCAAAAGACCCATGGTTTGGAAGAGGCACTGGGAGGAGAGGATGAGATTGGGAGGAGGGAGATGAGATAGAAAGAGAGAGGGACAGAAGGAAAGTTGTAGCTCCCCAGGCTGCACACCCTTAGCAATTCATCCCAAAGTCACTGGATCTTGAGCTTAAGGTAGCAAGACCTCATCTGGTAGGACATTTCTCCTTAGGTACTAAGACTGCCTCAGCCTGGAAGTGGAGTTAAGCCTGCAGTTAAACTCTTTGACACTGCAGTGTTTTGGTTGTTTCTGTGGTTTTCTTACAACACCAAGTACTGCTGTTGTAAGAAACCCACAGAAACAACAAAAATCAACAGACTATTTTTTGAGAGCCTACCGTGTGTGCTTGGCTCTGTGCTGCAGTCCAGAGTTGCATACGTGAATGAGACACACAGCCCTGCCCTCATGGAGACACCGTCAAGTAGAGGAGTTAGTAAACAACAACAGCAATAAAAGTAAACATCTGCAAGACAAATAGCTCTAAGATGGCAGGGAAAAGAGACTGAGAGCAAAGAAAAAATAAAGGTGGGGGCACAACTTAGACTAGATGCTCAGTGAAAGTGTCTCTGTGGAGGGCACAAGTAGCAAATTAGGGGAGGGAAAGAAGTTCAGAAGAAGAAACAGCAGGCCAGGCAGCAGGAACCACTTGTGAAATCTCAGGTGAGATCACATAAATAAGTGCCTTATCATTCCAAAGTTGCAGACCAAAGCAAGGACCTAGGTCCTAGAAGCAAGTTCTAGGTTCTAGAACTTCTCCTTGAAATCAAAGTACAAAGAGGAACCATTGGGACATTTTAAGATGGGCTGTGTGGCATGATCTTTTAATTGGGAGAAGTCATTATCAATGTTATTAATATGCAATTGATAAAAAAATTTCACTACAAATCACTATTATTAAACATAAAAGGGAAAACTGCATTCAAATGCATTCATTTTCATTTTTATAGCTATAAATATCAGTAAATGTTGTTCACACAAATAAAGAGATAGAAATGAAGAAATCTTGTGATGCAGTATCAGTGAGTCTTTGTATAGCATGATGGCTGCTATATGGAAGAAGCAGAGGAAGACCAGTGAGAAGACTATGGCTGCCCTCTAGGCAAGGAACAAAATAGATGGCAGAGTCAGGAAGAACAGGGCAAGTGGAAGATGCATTGTGGGAGGAAAATATCAATAGAGGTTCTCCAGTGGGATCCAAATGGATGTGGAAAGCTAAAACAAGGGAGGAGGCAGGGATCGTACCTTCGTTCCTCCTGTAGCAACCGGATCAACAGTTGCTGTTTTTGATTCAAATAGGAAAGACCAAGAAGTGAAAGACATATTTCAGGACAGATGGCAGGAGCTGTTTTTGGGACATTTTGGATTTGATACAGCCAAGTGGTATTCTTGGAGGCAATTTGGTGGTTGAGTCTAGAGCTCACAAGAAAGGTTCTGGTTTCTGGGAGCAGATGGACATGACCCAGTCAAGAAGAGTCTGCAAGGATCCTCAGAAGACATGTGCATTACCTCTGTATCCACAAGTTCCACAATTGCTCACATAGCTTATAGAGCTTGCTGTTTTACATCCATCTTATAATTAGTAAGTAAAGAGATTAGAAGTGAAAAGAGGAATAATGTGACCAGAACCACAACAAAGAGACCAACTCCTCATAGCATTGTTCACATTAGGAAAACACAATGAATAATCTAATTACCACTAGTAGAGGCTAGGCTAAATAAGTTATTGTACACCACTTAAATGAAATATAATTCAGCCATTTGAAATTACTACTATAAATCTACATTTATTTTCCAGGATGAAAAAAATATCTGCAAGATATCACATGGGGGAACAGGATATTATAAAAATGTGCTATGTAAATCATGACTTTTTTTGGTTAGGAAAAAATAAACTGATAACTATATTGATATGGCCACCTAGAAAAATCCTACTAAGAAAATATATACACCAAAACTTAACTAATGGATATTTTGAGTGGGGGACCTCTGCGTGAGTTTTACATTTTTTTCCCCATACTTTGATGCTTTACCAGATTATTTTTACAATTTTTACAATGCTTTACCAAATTACATTTCTATATCTGTATGCCTTTACTTCCACTTTTATATGAAAAGAAAGAACAACAGCAAACAAGTCATTTTCTTGGGACAAACCAGACAAGCAATAGTGTGGAAACTTCAGGTGTCAGGCTGGCAGCCAGCTGCTCTGCTGCTGCTGTGATCAAAACATTAGTCAGTATTTATTCAGTTCAATTCAACAAACAGTTCCACACACCTACCCAGGAAGGGCTCCAGCTAGGTGGGGAGGAAGCAGAGGAGTCCTCCTCAGTCCCTGACCTCCATGAGTTCACGAGGAAACAACGTGGCTTTACACATACATTGACAGAAGATTATATTAGTTTGTGAGGGCCGTCATAACAATATGCCACAAACGGGGTGGCTTAAACAACAAAAATCTATATTCCCACAGTTCTGAAAGCCACCAGCCCAGACTGAGGTTCTGGCAGGTCTGGTTTATACTGAGGACTCTCCATAGCTTAGATGCCCTCTCCTTGCTGCATCTTCACAGGGTTCTCCTTCTGTTCACATCTGCATCCTAACTTCTACATAGAACTAGGGCTCACCCTCAGAACTTCTTCAGAAGCTAACCACCTCCTTAAAGGCTCTGTCTCCAAATAAAGCTGCATTCTGAGGCACTAGTGGTTAAGACCTCAACAGCTAAGTTTCTGGAGGACACAAACTAGTCCATAACAAAGATTAAATTTTCTTTGCAAAATCTGAACTGGATATTCAGAAATACCTTACAAAATAATTAGAGATAATTATATTTAAAAAACTATTCTGTCATTTATAAAGTGATTAGGTACTAGATGGCACATTCACTTTTATTATCTAAATTCAAGATATGGAAAAATTGACCAAAATATAGTGAAGAAAATGTTTTCATTCAGACACCTATACAACTTCAAAAAGAAACACTTGAAATAAAAATTTCCAGAGAGGGAGTTCATGATTATTAATGTGATAGAACTTTGTAATCTATTAGCAGCTCCTCAGATCACTTCATCTTGTGTGTAAGAAAGTGAATCAGACCTAAGGAATTAAAATGCTGCTCGCAAAGCTTATTATTTCCCATGTTATGTTTGTAAAACCTCTCTTTGTTCAAGAATGCTCAAAATCCATTCTGCTTTAAACTATAGTACAAGTGGAAGGAAACAAAGTACCTATAACTGGAGAAAAGGTAGCTTCCCAAGGGACTTACCAGAGAAAACACCTAATAGCTGTTCATAATGACAAAAATTAAATGAAAGAAGCTGGGCGTGGTGGTGCAAGCCTGTAATCCCAGCACTTAGGGAGGCTGAGACAGGAGAATCTTGAGTTCAAAGCCAGCCTTGGCAATGGCAAGGCACTAAGCAACTCAGTGAGACCCTGTCTCTACATAAAACACAAAATAGGTCTGGGGATGTGGCTCAGTGGTCGAGTGCCCCTGAGTTCAATCCTCAGTACCAAAAAAAAAAAAAAAAAAATTAAATGAAAGAAAATGATTGTATTCTAAATTAAAAGCAAACTCATTCTTTCTTGGCAATATTCAAGATAATGTTAACAACATACTAGTAAGTAGGAACAAAGAAGATATCAAATGATTTTATTGAACATTCTTGGGAAAGAGAAGCTTTCTCTCTCCCCTAGTGGGTGGATTATGAAGAACTGAAGTAGTCATTTTGTTATGTAAAAATAAAGAGACTGGAACTTTGTAGGTCACTAGATGGAGCTTCAAACTGAAGTCCATGCATGCACCCTTAGCATGTGTTAGGGTGACATATCGTTCCTTTGAATGTTCAAGCTAGTTTCAATTTTGTTTTTGTCAATTGCAACCAAAGATTTATGACTGGTTAAAGTGAAAAACATGAATGAACTAAGTGATAAACCAGATATCTAGCCCCAGCAAGTATACAAGGGGAAGATTGCTATAGATGCACCTTATGTTCAAGGTAAACAAGATAAATTGCTGATAAATCTAAATCTATCCAAAAGTCCTAATTCCCACCTCTTCCCTTGATCAATTTCCAATCAACCTATGGTTACATCATTTTGTAAATTCACAGTAGCAAATATATAATCCTAGAACAATTTTCTTTTCTCCCATTATCAATTCCTGTATTTGATTATTTTGACAAAAATGAATACATATTTTGCAAAGTTAGGGATTAAATTACTTTTATCTAGAAGAAAAATAAGCTCTGTGTTAGGGACTTACATGTGTACTCTCATTAAACTGCATAATAACCCTGTGGTGAAGATTTTAACATCTTCAATTCATAAGTGATAAAAAGAAGGTTCAGAGAAGGCAATAGCTCGCCTAAGATTACACAGCAAATAGGCTGCAGAGCTGAGATTCCAACTCAGGTCTAATTACTAAACCTGTGCCTTTGAGTCATTTGTTAATTCATTTCAATATCTTTTGCATGCCTCTGTGATAAACATTGGGAATGCAAAAGAGAACTATTACAAGACTCTCTCCCCAAGGAGTTTAGAGCTTTGAGGAAAAGAAACACATGTATGTAGTTCAATTATCACAATGCACAAAAATTGCTTTTACAGAACAACAAAGTTTGATGAGAATGTAGAAGATAGAACCTAGGTACAAAAGAAAGACTTCAAAAAGCAGGATAATACTAAGTAAAAAGAAATAAACAGCAAAGCAGAAGCCAAGGCTCTGAGAGAAAGGGAAGGAGAGAGGCAGGGAGGTAGGGACCATCCTGGAGCAGCTGGACACCAAGTATTCACTGCAATGGACAAATCAGGAAGGGTTTGACAGGGAGGAAAGGAAAGAAATGAAATGGAGATATCCACCACATGATGGAGAGAAGAGGTGGGCAAGTATTGATGCCAATATGTATTTTTCCTCTTTTTAAGTAGGTATGAAGCCTGGGGTGAGCCTAAACCGGAGAGACTTTAATGTGTGTTATCATTTTTGCTACCATTACCCATCTGTCAGTGGGACAGGAGCAAGTAATGGGTGTTCTGAGTAGGGAGCATGGTGCCATGGAAGACACCAGACTTTGGCTGTAGGGTCTGTGCCAGAGTGGAATGTCACCAACAGGGAGAGCACGTGCTTCCCTTTGCAAAGAAGAAGACAGAGCAAAGGATCAGATTATGCGTGTCTTCTACTTTAAAACTTGGAAAGCAAACTGCATGGTTTTGGAAAACACTGTTGGAGATGGAAGTTTTCAGGAATATTCAGCAATTACTGGAAATTTTCAAATGCAAGCGTTTCTGCCAACCATAAAAGTGTCTACCTCTGATGTATGAGGTGGCAAAATAATGATTCATTTAATTTAATTGCAATAGAAATAGTCTGTTAATTCACCCATGTAGGCAAAGCTTTTTGAAAAAATAAAGTAAAACAATTGCAGTGTAAGATAGCACACTGCCTCGGTGCTCCACCACCTCTGATACACCAGATCTGCTTCTCCTTGGTATGCTTAAACCCAATGATTCAGCTTCCTCATATAGGCAGTGACAACAGTAGATTTACAGAAAACAAAATTATTACTCTGTTTGCTGCCTCCTCTGTTGAACAATAGCATAATATTTTCAGCCACCAAAATTTAAAAATGTTTATCTTGGTGGGATTATATTTTCTCAGAGATAGCAAAAATAACTTACATGATTCATAAATGTCACCGGTACCTATTTTAAAACTAAGACAATGTTCTCCTAGAAAGTAATTTGATAAGAAAGTAGGAATGCCAAAACATGAGCAGAGATAATAATATTTCATTTTAATAAACAGTTACCACCAGTCTTGTATAAGGAAGATGTCATCTCAGGTGCTATGCCAGTAGGTGGAGGGAGAAGTTTAGGGACAGCCTCATGGAGAGAGGCAAAATAAGCAGACCTCAAAAAATGGGCATAATTTCAATACATCAAATATCGGGTGTGGGCAGTCAAGGGTGGACTCAGTGAGACTGTTATTAAAACTCTGCACATTATAAAGGAAAGACTAACCCCTGATCAGCTCCTAGGGAATAACCTGTAAGTCCTTAGAATGTCCTATTTGATAAGATTGTGTCTGTATACCTGGGGCCTTGGGAACACCAAGAAGTTCAGGCTAACAGTGTGATTTACGGTGAGGGCCTTGGGCCATGCTATACCAGGGCGACCTCTGGATGAGCTGAGACTGAGTAAAGACAGCCACATGGGTGCCCCATGCCAACATTACTGTCCCACAATGAAAACTCTAAATGCGTAGCTTCCTGGTTGCCAATGCTCTGTATATGCTGAGCATTCATTCAATAACCATGGAAGAAATAAGCAGTGTTCATAACACCATCCTTGAAGGTCCTGGTCATATGGCATCCTGTGTCAGGGCCTCAAGTCCACACTCAGGCTCAGGAATTCACTAAAAACTACTCACAAAACTCAGAAAAGCTGTTATAGTCACAGTTGCAGTTTATTACCATGAAAGGATACAAATTGGAATCAAAAGAGATAAAAGGTATGTGTGCTGGATGGAGGTGTGTACCAAGGGCAGGATTTCAGCATTTCAAATATGGGGTAAAAGGCAGCGTAGGAGGCATGAGAGAGACACACACACACAAAACAAAATTGTAACTATTTCTATGTCAACACGGTTTCAAATTGGAAATGACTTTCAAGCATTTGAGACATATAGATCTGTGGGCACTATTACCAATCAACAAATCAATTTTTAGCAGGAAGAGATATATAATTTAATAATTTAAAAATAATCCTATAAGATTTTCCTTTGTGCTTTACAGACCACAGACATTACTTCTTTTTACTATTAAATATAGGTTATTAAGTATTTTTTCTATTATTCTCACTTTAAAACTTATGATTTTCCTTTTATGTACAGAATTAAAGCTTTTCAAAAAAAATATCCAGGAAAATTATGCTAAATATTGACAGATATGTATTTATCAATTTCAGTAAAAATTGATGTGCAATAAAAATTTATATAATGTTATGAAAATACGTTTCCCCAAATTAGTATACTTTGCAAATCATTTAAGGTAAGTTAGGCAATGTGTCCCATAACTATCCAAATTATGCCCTTAAATATAAAATTTATGGTCCTTGCTTTAGTTGATACTAGTACTTTATTAATAAAAATATGATCAGGTGTGCTAGAAGAAAAGTTTAACTAGCATTTGGCTTTTAGTGAGCTCAACAAATATTTAACAAATGAATAAGGACATAATGGACAAGAAGAAGGGGAAAATTACAATATACTTTGGAATGAAAGGATATGAAGTTTATTGAAGGAATTCAAAACAGGATGATTGCCCATAAAAATATAACATATGTAGTAGGAAAATGTGTCTTGGTAATTATTCTAAAGATTATATGACAAATAATTAGAGGATAAATTATCTTAATGGTTTTGCTTTATGATAATAAATATAAAACACAAAATGATCTATTCGTGTCCTAATTATAGAAAAATAGATTTGCATCACAAAATTCACATGGAATCTTGAGGGACCCCATACAGCTTCACTGAACCTGATGACTTCCATGATTGCATAAAAAATTACGCCAAAATTTAGTGACTTCAAATAACATTTAATTGGTCTGTAGATCTTCCATCTGAGCAGGGTTTGGTAAAGCCAGCTCATCTCTGTTTTACTGGGACAACATGAAGGATAAGGGTTGGAGTCATCTAAAAGTTTGCTCATTTGCTTGTCTGGTGGTCTATAACTGGCTGTGGGTGGAGACGTTAGCAGGAAATGCCAGCCAGAATGCCTTGCACATGGCCTGGCTCACAACACAGTGAGGGAGGGAGGAAACCTGTTACAATCCCCTACTCAGATTCTTTTGGTGTTCCTTCCAAAGCACACATTCCAGGTCTTAATCTTAAATCAGAGACCTTTAGGTGAATCTAATGTGGTGATCTTTGGCACAGCATGGTGACTACGGTTAATAATGTATTATTTACTTCAAAAAAAGCTAAAAGAGAATTTTAAAGGTTCGCATCAAAAGGAATAATAAATATCTGAGGCAATGGATATATTGACTAGCTTGATTTGATCATTCTGCAATGTATATATGTATCAAAACATTACGTTGTACCCCATAAATATATACATATATCATTATTATTCATTTAAAAATGAAATAAACCAATAATAAAAAGCAGAAAGCTCTGCAATCAGACTCAATGCTCTTATTAATCTATTATAATATCTGACAATATCAGAATGAATAACAGAATCCTCTCCTGAGCTATAAGACAAAATCAATTATATAAAGATGTAGTCACTGATTATGCTGAAAGAAAGATTATATTTTAGCAAGTGAGAAAAAGACAAATTTCTGGGCCTTTAATCTCTCCATGAACTGTATTATGATTATCCTTGATTGACAAGCATATTTAAACCTAGAAACAAAACCTTTCAGGAGATAGTGTGTCAGTCTTTATAAATGAACACGGTAATGTTTATTTTAATATGAAAGATGCACAATCATCTAAATCTATTTAGATTAACATTTTATTTATACATAAATATCGCAAGAAGGCTGAAATTCTATTTTGATTCATTGGTATCACGTATTGCTCCTTTGTCCTGAGTTTGGCAAACAAAAGCACTTCACAATAAGCTTTGAATTAATTAAAATCTGGAGAATGCCAAGCCAGCACAATAAGAATAAGGGGGAAAGAAATCTTTGTGTTTCCTGGGGGCCATTCCAGGAAACTCAAAGATATTTCAAACATAAGGGTCATACTAACAATTTTATCATTATAAATTTGCAGTCTGCTTTTGGGAAAGACAAAATCAGGAAGACTTGGCAGAGAAGATAAGAACATAAGTCATAAGTATCCAAAATAAAATAGTTACATGTAATATTTTCTTAAAAGTAATGATAATTATTAGCATTTTTAACCTTAAGAAAAATAATTCTTTTTTCAAAATAACTTGCATATTCAAAACCAATTACTTAATAAAAGAAGTCTCTGTTATTGTGACACAGAGTAAGTTTGCTACATAAAAATAAAAAAGGAAAAACCTCAAATTCTAGTGTCAGTCTTTGTGTATGCAATCTATTTAACAATTTGCAATTGAAGACTGGTAAACCTCTCATCCTTAATATGTAAATCCATACAAGTTTGTCAAAAATTTTAACATTTCCTTACTGCTTTTCAACTCATTAACTGTAGACATTATAAACTAACACTACATTATTGCTTCAAATTTCTCTTTTTTAGAGTTAAGGTTTAGATATGAGGTATCCCTCAAAAACTTGTTTTAGGCAATGCAAGAAAGTTTAAAGGTAAAATGATTGGGTTGTGAGAGCCTAAACCTAACCAGTGCATTAATTTGCTTAAATGGATTAACTGGGCAGATAGGGTATGGTTAGAGGGGTTGTGTCACTGGGGGCATGTCTTTGGGGTTTATATCTTGTCCTTTTTGAGTGAATCTCTCTCTCTGCCTCCTGATTGTCATGTGCTAAATTGCTTTCCTCTGCCACACCCTTCCACCATGATTTTCTGCCTCACCTTGGGTCCAGAACAATGGAGTTGGCCATCTATGGACTGAGACATCTGAAACTGTGAGCCCCAAATAAACTTTTCCTCCTCTAAAATTGTTCATGTCAGAAAAAATATTCAACATCTTTAACAATCAGAGAAATGCAAATCAAAACTACCCTAAGATTCCACCTCACGCCAGTCAGAATGGCAATTATCAAGAACACAAACAACAATAAGTGTTGGCGAGGTTGTGGGGGAAAAGGCACGCTCATACATTGCTGGTGGAACTGCAAATTGGTACAACCAATCTGGAAAGCAATATGGAGATTCCTTAGAAAACTTGGGATGGAACCACTATTTGAGCCTGCTATCCCACTCCTAGGCCTATACCCAAAAGACTTAAAAACAGCGTACTACAGTGCTGCAGCCACTTCAATGTTTATAGCAGCTCAATTCACAATAGCTAAACTATGGAACCAACCTAGATGCCCTTCGATAGATGACTGGATAAAGAAGCTGTGGTATATATACACAATGGAATATTACTCAGCAATAAGAGAGAATAAAATTACGCCATTTGCAGGTAAATGGATGGAGTTGGAGAATATCATGCTAAGTGAAGTAAGCCAATCTCAGAAAACCAAATGCCGAATGTACTCATTGATAAGTGGATGTTGATCCATAATGTGGGAAAGGACATGGGAACAAAGGTGGATCTCCGTTCACAGGGGTGTAAGGGGGGAGGGGGCATGGGGACAGCAAGGGTGGTGGAATATGATGGTCATAATAACCCTAACTTTATGTATGACTGCATATATGATGTGATTCTATACAACTTACAACTAAAGAATTGATATGTTATCCTCTATGTACAATGAGTCAATTTACACTGTCAACATGTAAGCCTAAACAAAACAAGAATAAAAATTTAAGTTCACCTTTCAAATCTTATTTTACTTATAAGCCAAAAAACTTAGTAAATTCTTAAAATATTTTGTTCCATTTATAACTTTGTTACTAAAACACAAATAATTGAACTGCACTAACATATTAAATATAGTTTATTTTCATTGTAAGTACTGCCATCATGACGATTTTTCTATGTACTTTTAGAACTTTATTAATCCAATAAAATTTATAAATATAAAAAAAACCAAAAAACAAAAAAAAAATTTGTTCATGTCAGGTCTTTCAGTCACAGCAACAAAAAAGCTGACTAAAACATTTAACTTTATCAAGACACACATCCCTCAGGAGCATAATTGCAAAATTCCTCAAGCAAATACTAGCAAATAAAATCTGTGATACATAAAAAGAAAAACACCAAATCATCACTTAGAGTGTGCCCCAGAAACATGTTTGGTTTGACATGCCAAAATCAATTGATGCAATTCATCATGTTAATTGAATAAAGAAGGAAAACCACATAATCATTTAAATAGGTGCACAAAAATAGCATGTAACAAAATTCAATGGCCATGTATAATAAATCTTTGCAAATTATAAACAGAAGGGAAATTTTTAACCTAATAAGGGGCATCTAAGAAAGACACCATCATACATAATTGAATGCTCACTCATAATTGACCAAGAACAAAATGTGTGTCCACTCTTACCACTTCCATTCAAAGTTGGATGGAGGTGTTAACCAGAGAAAAATGGTATGAACAGAAAATAGAAGGCAGGATTCAGATGAAAGAAGTAAAATAGTATCTTCTTAGGCTACATGACTATTTAGATAGAAAATTGTAATGATTCTAAATGAATTCAGCAAAGCCTCAGGTCAGAATATCAACACACAAAAACAAACTGAATTATTTACCATTAGAAAAATGATTTTTAATATCTTTTTTAAAATTTTTTTTTCTTAGTAGTAGATGGACACAATGTCTTTATTTTATTGCTTTGTATGTGGTGCTGAGGATCGAACCCAGGGCCTCATGCATGCGAGGCAAGCACTCTACTGCTGAGCCACAATCCTAGCCCTTTTAATATCATTTATAAGAGCATCAAAATAATTAGGCATGAACAAAAGATATCTATAATAAAAGCCACTGATATTGAAGAAATCCTAAATAAATGGAGCAATACACCATGTTCATGTGCTGGCAATAGTATTATTAATATGTTAATTATGTCCAAATTATCTACCAACTCAACATAATTTCATAATCTCAGAAAGTATTTTGCAGAAACTGAGGAGGTTTTTGTAAAATACATATGGAAAAGCAAAGAACTTCAAATGTCCAAAGCTATCTTGAAGAGGAAGAATAAACTTGGAGCACTTAAATTACATAAAATTAAGAATTACTATAAGCATGGAAGCAAGACTGTGATATAGTGGCATATAGATAACGCAATAAATGAATAGAAGTAGGTATCACAGAAATAGATGCAAATGTTGGCAGTTCCGCTCCAGAGTTCCTGTGCACCGGCAGGAGCCGCAGAGGGCCCAGATCCGTCCAGCAAAAGGGAGACCAGGGACTGCTACCTTGAGCCACTGAGGAGCCCAAACTCAGTGTAAGAGTCCCCGCAGAGACACTAGCGTGGCGTAGCCCCGCCCAAGGACAGCCTGGGCCCGCCCCAGTTCCGCTCCAGAGTTCCTGGGGACCAGCAGGAGCTGTAGGGGGCCCTGATCCGCCCACAGGAACCTCCACGGTTGTCCAGCCAAAGGGAGACCAGAGACTGCTACCTCTAGCCATTGGGGAGCCCAAATTCAGGGCAAGAGTCGCTCCAGAGGCACCAGTGGAGGCAGCCCCACCCAAGAGCGGCCTGGGCTTGCCTCAGTTCTGCTCCAGAGTTCTTGGGGACCGACAAGAGCTGCAGAGGGCCCTGATCTGCCCTCAGGAACCTCCATGGGTGTCCAGCTAAAGGGAGACCAGGGACCACTACCTCTAGCCACAAGGGAGACCAAACTCAGGGTAAGAGTCCCCACAGAGAGCCTAGCGTGAGGCAGCCCTGCCCAAGGGCAGCCTGGGCCCGCCCCAGTTCCGCTCTAGAATTCCTGTGGACCAGCAGGAGCTCCAAAGGACATTGATCCGCCCTCAGGAACCTCTACGGTTGTCCAGCCAAAGGGAGACCAAGGTCTGCTACCTCTAGCCACTGGGAAGCCCAAATTCAGGGCAAGAGTCACTCCAGAGACACCAGCACGAGGCAGCCCCATCCAAGGGCAGCCTGGGTCTGCCCCAGTTCTGCTCCAGAGTTCCTGGGGTCCAGCAGGAGCTACAGAAGGCCCAGATCCACCCTCAGGAAACTCCACGGGTGTCAAACTAAGGGTTGACCAGAGTCTGATTGCTACCAGCCACAGAGGAAGGCACACCCAGGTTAAGAGTGGCCTCCAGAGACCCCAGCGTGAAGAGGCCCCACACTAGTGCGCTCTGGGCCCACCTCAGTTCCGCTCCAGAGTTCCTGTGGTCAGGCAAGGCAGAAGGCCCAAAACCGCCCTTCGGAATGCCAGGGTGCCCAGTTGAAGGCAGACCAGAGCCTGCTAGCCTCTAGCCCCAGGGGAGCTCACACTCACTGTAAGGGTCGCACACAGACTCTCCAGCTTGTGACTCTGCCTAAGTGAGACCTGAGCCCGCCTCTAGTTCCGCTCCAGAGTTCCTGTAAACCAGCAGGAGTGCAAGAGAGGGGCAAAACAGCCCTCAGGGGCCACCTCAGGAACCCAGCCAAGGCCACTCCCACTGCCCTCTAGAGGTACGTCCACTACTTCCGCCACAAACTTTAGTGACAGTAGTGGCCATCTGGGGACACTAGGAGAACAGAAGTAGCTCCAAGGTGAGACAAAGGTAATCTGGGGTGTCAATACAAGATTATAGGATAGAAGCCACAATACCTCAGATTGGTATTTCAAGAAAAGAAGATACACAATCAACATGAAAAAACAAGGGAAGAAAGTGCCCCAAATAAACCTGGATACCACTGTAACAGAATCCATTGACACCACAGTTGATGAAATGTCAGAGAAAGAATTCAGAATGTACATAATTAAAATGATCAACAAACTAAAGAATGACATAAGTGAGTAATTACAGGCAAAAATTGATCAATCCAACAAAGAAATAGGAGACAAATAAAGGCAACCATAGATCATTCTAACAAAGAAATAAGAGAGCAATTACAAGTAGCAAAAGATTACTTTAAGAAAGAGCTAGAGATCATGAAAAAAAACAATCAGAAATGAAGGAAACAATAAACCAAATTAAAAAACTCAATAGAAAGCATCACCAGCAGACTAGATCACCTGGAAGACAGAACCTCAGATAATGAAGACAAGATATACAATCTTGATAATAAATTTGACCATACAGTGAAGATGGTAAAAAATCATGATCAGAACATACAAGAAATATGGGACAGCATCAAAAGACCAAATCTAAGATTTATTGGGATAGAAGAAGGCACAGAATTTTAAACCAAAGGAATGCACAATCTCTTCAATGAAATAATATCAGAAAATTTCCCAAGTATGAAAAATGAAATGGAAAATCAAATACAAGAGGCTTACAGGACACCAAATATACAAAACTTCAACAGATCTACACCAAGGCACATTATAATGAAAATGCCCAACATACAGAATAAGGATAGAATTTTAAAGGCCTTAAGAGAGAGAAAACAGATTACATATAAGGGAAGACCAATTCGTATCTCAGCAGATTTTTCAACCCAGACCCTAAAAGCCAGGAGATCATGGAATAACATATTCCAAGCCCTAAAAGACAATGGATGCCAACCAAGAATCCTATATCCAGCAAAATTCAGCTTCAAATTTGATGATGAAATAAAAACCTTCCATGATAAACAAAAGTTAAAAGAATTTACAGCAAGAAAGCCTGAACTACACAGAATTCTTGGCAAAATATTCCATGAGGAGGAAATGGTAACCAACAATGGAAATTTATAAAGAGAGGAACTACACTAAAGGAAAGACCATTCAAAAGAGAAAACAACTCAAGGTAAAAACCAAAAACAAACCAAAATGACCTGAATCACAAATCATATTTCAATAATAACCCTGAATGTAAATGGCCTAAATGCACCAAATAAAAGACATATACTGACAGACTGGATTAAAAAAAAAGACCCAACAATATGCTGTCTTCAAAAGACTCATCTCACAGGAAAAGACATCCACAGACTGAAAGTGAAAGGGTGGGAAAAAACATATCACTCACATGGACCCCACTAACAAGGAGGAGTTTCCATCCTCATATCAAATAAAGTGGACTTCAAACCAAAGATGGAAAGAGACAAAGAAGGTCATTTCATATTTCTTAAGGGAATCATACATCAACAAGACATAACAATCATAAATATCTATGCCCCAAATAACGGAGCTTCTACATATATCAAACAAATCCTTCTCAAATACAAGAATCAGATAGACCACAACACAATATTACTTGGAGACTTTAACACAGCTGTCTCACCATTGATAGATCTTCCAAACAAAAACTTAATAAAGAAACCATAGATCTCAAGGAAACTATCAATAATTTAGACTTAACAGACATATATACAGTGTTCCATCCATCAACGAGTGAATACACTTTCTTCTTAGCTGCACATGGGCCCTTTTCCAAAATAGATCATATGTTACGTCACAAAGCCAGTCTTAGCAAATACAAAAAAATAGAGATTCTACCCTGCATTCTATCTGACCACAATGTAATAAAATTACAAATCAATGACAGATTAAAAAGCAGTAACTATTCCTTCACCCGGAAACTAAATAATATGCTACTGAATGATGCATGGATAACAGAAGACATCAAGGAAGAGATAAAAAAAATTCTTAGAGACAAATGAAAACTCCGATACAACATATCAAAATCTTTGGGATGCCATGAAGGCAGTGCTAAGAGGAAAGCTCATAGCACTAAACTCATACATTAGAAGAAGTAAAAGCCAACAAATAAATGAATTGACTCTTCAACTCAAAGCCTTAGAAAAGGAAGAACAAATTAACACCCAAAGAACTAGAAGACAGGAAATAATCAAAATCACGGCTGAAATCAATGAAATTGAAACAAAAGAAACAATTCAAAAAATTGACAAAACAAAAAGCTGGTTCTTTGAAAAAATAAACAAAATTGACAAACCCTTAGCCACCCTAACGAAAAGGAGGAGGGAGAAAACCCAAATTACTAAAATTCGTGATGAAAATGGAAATATCACAACAGACACTACTGAAATACTGAGGATAATTAGAAACTATTTTGAAAATTTATACTCCAGTAATATAGAAAACCCTGAAGACACTGACAAATTTCTAGAGGCATATGACCTACCCAAACCATACCAAGAGGACATACACAACTTAAACAGATCAATTTCAAGCAAGGAAATAGACGAGGCCATCAAGAGCCTTCCACCCAAGAAAAGCCCAGGTCCAGATGGATTCTCAGCTGAGTTCTACAAGACCTTCAAAGAAGAACTAATACCAATTCTCCTCAAACTATTTCATGAAATAGAAAAGGAGGGAACCCTTCCAAACTCATTCTATGAGGCAAGTATCACCCTGATGCCAAAACCAGACAGAGACACATCAAAGAAAGAAAACTTCAGACCAATATCCATGATGAACATAGATGCAAAAATTCTCAATAAAATTCTGGCAAATCGCATACAAAAACATATCAAAAAAATAGTGCACCATGATCAAGTGGGGTTCATCCCGGGGATGCAAGGTTGGTTCAACATACGGAAATCAATTAAGGTAATACACTACATCAATAGACTTAAAGATAAGAATCATATGATTTTATCAATCGATGCAGAGAAGGCATTGGACAAAATACAACACCCTTTTATGCTCAAAACACTAGAAAAACTTGGGATAGAAGGAACATACCTCAACTTTGTAAAAGCCATCTATGCTAAACCCAAGGCCAACATCATCCTAAATGGACAAAAATTGGAATCATTCCCTCTGAAAAACAGGAACTAGACAGGGATGCCCTCTCTCACCACTGCTATTCAACATAGTCCTTGAAACACTAGCCAGAGCAATTAGACAGACGAAAGAAATTAAAGGGATACGAATCAGAAAAGAAGAACTCAAACTATCATTATTTGCAGATGACATGATTCTATACTTAGAGGATCCAAAAAATTCTACCAGAAAACTTTTAGAATTAGTAAATGATTTCAGCAAAGTAGTGGGATATAAAATCAACACCCACAAATCAATTGCATTTCTATACATCAGTGGTAAACCCTCTGAAAGAGAAATTAGGAAAACTATTCCATTCACAATAGCCTCAAAAAAAATGAAAAACTTGGGAATCAATTTAACAAAGGAGGTGAAAGACCTCTAGAATGCAAACTACAAGACACTGAAGAAAGAAATTGAAGAAGACCTTAGAAGATGGAATAATCTCCCATGCTCCTGGATAGGCAGAATCAATATTGTCAAAATGGCCATACTTCCCAAAGCGCTATATAGATTCAGTGCAATCCCAATTAAAATCCCAACGTCATTCCTTATAGAAATACAAAAGGCAATCATGAAATTCATTTGGAAGTATAAGAGACCCAGAATAGCCAAAGCAATCCTTAGCAAGAAGACTGAAGCAGGAGGCATCACAATACCTGACCTCAGATTATACTACAAAGCTATAGTAACAAAAACAGCATGGTACTGGCACCAAAATAGACATGGAGACCAATGGTAGAGAATAGAAGACACAGAGACGAACCCACTTACATACAGTTACCTTATACTAGATAAAGGAGCCAAACACGTACACTGGAGAAAAGACAGCCTCTTCAACGAATGGTGCTGGGAAAACTGGAAATCCATATGCAGCAAAATAAAACTAAACCCCTATCTCTCACCATGCACAAAATTCAACTCAAAGTGGATCAAGGACCTGGGAATCAGACCAGAGACCCAATGCCTAATAGAAGAAAAAATAGGCCCAAATCTTCATCATGTCAGATTAGGACCATACTTCCTTAACAAGACTTCTATAGCACAAGAAGTAAAATCAAGAATCAACAAATGGGATGGATTCAAACTAAAAAGCTTCTTCTCAGCAAAAGAAATAATCAATGAAGTGAACAGAGAGCCGACATGCTGGGAATAAATCTTTGCCACACACACATCTGATAGAGCACTCATCTCCAGGATATATAAAGAACTCAAAAAACTTAACACCAAAAAAACGAACAACCCAATCAATAAATGGGCCAAAGAGCTGAACACAAACTTCACAGAAGAAGATATACAATCCATCAACAGACATATGAAAAAATGTTCAACATCTCTAGCAATCAGAGAAATGAAAATCAAAACTACCCTAAGATTCCATCTCATGCCAGTCAGAATGGCAACTATCAAGAATACAAACAACGATAGGTGTTGGCGAGGTTGTGGGGGAAAAGGCACGCTCATACATTGCTGGTGGAACTGCAAATTGGTACAACCAATCTGGAAAGCAATATGGAGATTCCTTAGAAAACTTGGAATGGAACCACTATTTGAGCCTGCTATCCCACTCTTAGGTCTATACTCAGAAGACTTAAAAACAGCGTACTACAGTGCTGCAGCCACTTCAATGTTTATAGCAGCTCAATTCACAATAGCTAAACTGTGGAACCAACCTAGATGCCCTTCGATAGATGACTGGATAAAGAAACTGTGGTATATATACACAATGGAATATTACTCAGCAATAAGAGAGAATAAAATTATGCCATTTGCAGGTAAATGGATGGAGTTGGAGAATATCATGCTAAGTGAAGTAAGCCAACCTGAGAAAACCAAATGCCGAATGTACTCATTGATAAGTGGATGCTGATCCATAATGTGGGGAAGGACATGGGAACAATGGTGGATCTCTGTTCACAGGGTTATAAGGGGCCAGGGGGAATGAGGACTGCAAAGGTGGTGGAATATGATGGTCATAATAACCCTACCTTTATGTATGAATGCCTACATATTGTGATTCTATACAACTTGCAACTAGAAAAAAAAAGATGCAAATGTTACTATCATTTGATATTAAATGAAGATAAAGCAATCTGATGGGCAAAAGGAAGTTTATTTATCAAATGATGCACACATATGTGTAGATGTGTGTGTATATATATATAAAAAAAATATAACCTATAAAAAAATAAATCTCAACACACCTCCTCAAGAATATTTTTAAATGGATTATAGACTTAAGGAAAAGGCTTTAGCAATAAGTCTTTAGCTATAAAACTGCTGAAAGAAAGAAATGGGAGAATATCTTTGGGACATAAACATAGGCAAAGGTATCTTAGGATATTGAAAACAAAAATCATAAAAATAACATTAAATTAGACTTTATCAAAATTAAAGATTCTTGTCAGATGATACTATCAATAAAATATATAGGCATGCCCTATAACAGGAAAAAAACATTTGCAATACATTCTTCAGACAAAGAATTTGTATCCAGACTACATACGTAAAGAACTTCTAAGTTAAATAATTTTATATCCAAGTTCTTTATTTAGATGAGGTATGCTGCCAATAATAAGTAGGTCAATCCACCAAGAAATCATAGAAATTTTAAACATGTAAATTTAGTATACTGCATGATTCTGGATTGGATTTTATAATGAGGGGAAATAACTGTAAAGGTCAATGTCAGAATGATAAAATTGTAGAATAAACTGTGAACTAGAATATCATTTTATCAATGTTACATTTTTTATTTTGATATTTGTACTGGAGCTTTGTAGGAAAAAGGTTCTTTTTCTTAGAAAATATATTCTCAAATATTCATGGAACATGATGTACCAAATTTACTTTTAAATAGTTCAGAACAAGATTGTGTGCTGAAGAAAGAAACTGAAGAAGACATTAGAAGATGAAAAGACCTCCTATGTTCTGAATAGGCAGAATTAATATTGCCAATATGACCATATTACCAAAAGCACTATACAGGTTCAATGCAATCCCCATCAAAATACCAATGACATTCTTCACAAAATTAGAAAAAAATGATTCTTAAATTATTTCAGAAGACTAAGACTCCAAAATAGCCAATGCAAGAAAAGCAAAACAGGAGGCATCACAATACCTGATCTGAAATTATACTACAGAGCCATAGTAACAAAAACAGCACGGTATTGGCATCAAAATAGATATAAAAACCAATGGAACAGAATAGAAGACACAGAGGCAAATCCACATACATATAGCCATCTGATATTTGACAAACATGCCAAAAATATATTCCGGAAAAAAGACAGCCTTTTCAACAAAGGGTACTGGGAAAACTGGATAGCTATATGTAGAAAAATGAAACTAGACCCCTATCTCTCACTTTGCACAAAATTCAAATGGAAATAGATCAATACTTAGGAATTAGACCAGAAACTTTACAACTGCTAGAAGAAAATACAGGGTCAACACTCCATCATATAGGTGCTTAAACCAACATCCTTAATAAGACCCTCAAAGCATAAGAAATCACAGAAATACAAACCACAACGACACATCTCACTTGAGTCACAATGGCAATGATCAAGAATACAAAAAATAATAAATGCTGGCAAAGTCGTGGGTCGGTGGAGTACATTATTGGTAGGACTGCAGACAAGTACAACTGCTCTGAAAAGCAGTATGGAGATTCCTCAAAAAACTAGTGATGGAACCACCCAGCTATCCCAACCCTTGGTATTTTTCCAAAAGATCTAAAATCATCATACTACAGCAATAAAGCCACCTCAATGTTAACAGCAGCATGATTCATAACAGCTAAATTATAGAATCAACCCAGATGCCTATCAACAGATGAATGGATTAAGAAGCCGTGATATATATAAGAAGCTGTGATACACACACACACACACACACACACACACACAATGGAGTTCTCCTCAGATATAAAAAAAGAATAAAATTATGACATTTGCTCCTAAAAAGATGGAAATGGAGACTATCATGATAGTGAATAAGCCAAACTCAGAAGCTATAAGGTCAAATGTTTTCTCTCATATGCAGAAGCTAGAATAAAGTAAAGGAAATGGGGAGGGAAAGATAGGATAACATAAATATAAAGGGAAGATCAGTAATGTAGGAAAAAGAGATCAAGAGACAGAGTGGAGGGATGAGTAAAAGGAATCAATGCAGAATAAATTCTTTAAAAATCATATTATGTGCATATATAAATATATGACAGGTAACTTCACCTTTATGCATAAGTAGAAAGAAACAAATATAAACTAATACATGAACAAAGGAAGTCTCAGAGAGTAAAAGAAGCAGAATAAAAGAGGGGAGAAAGGACAGGAGGGAAAAGGGGAAGGGAAAAGGGAGATCATGAACTGAAATAAAATTCCATGCAGGTATGAGTTGGTTGGGATGAACCCAACTACTATGTGTAACTATAAAACTCTAATAAAAAAAGAAAAGATAAATAATGTGTGTGTGTTATAGAGAGAAATGATAACGCAAGTGAATGAAATCAAAATATAAACAACCAGTGAATCTGAATAAAATGTTTATGGGAGTTCCCTGCACATTGCAACTTTTCTGTATGCTTAACATTATATCCAATTAAAATATTTTTAAAAGTCAATGACCTAGAAGATTCTGGGAAGATAGCCGAGTTAAGTACTCCTAGAAATCTCTCTACCCACCTAGAATTCAATTACACTGGCAGAATTTGTCTTGTATAACTATTTTGGAACTTAGGAGTTATTGAAGGCTTGCAAATTCTAAGGAAATACTTGGATGTAAACAGTGGTTGATTTTAGTTAATTAACAGCTCTTAGCACAGTAGCAGGCACCCACATTCTACCCCACCTCATCGCAGTCAGCTATACAACATTTGTTTGCATGAACATACAAAGAAATGGGAAGGAAACCCTAGGGAATTGGAAGATGTGATTTCCAGAGTTACTACATTATTCAATTCACATGTTCAACTTCCAACAAAAACAACAACAACAAAAAAATCACAAAGTATACAAAACAAACAGGAAAGGGGAAAAATATCAAGAGAAATTGTCCCTGAAAAAGACCTAAAGTTAGCTGGGTACAGATGTAAACCCAGCAAACTAGGAGGCTGAGGCAGGAAGATCACAAGTTCAGAGCCAGCCTCAGTAATTTGGTGATATCCTGTCTCAAAATAAAATATAAAAAGGGCTGGAATGTATCCCAGTGGTAAAGCACCCCAAGTTCAATCCCCAGTACCAAAAAATAAATAAATAAAATAAAAGAACAAAAGAAAGAAAAATACCTAACGGCAAATATACTAGGAAAAAAAGATGATTAAAAATCATTTTGGGGGCTGGGATTGTAGCTCAGTGGTAGAGCGCTTGCCTTGCATGTGTGAGCCACTGGGTTCGATCCTCAGCACCACATAAAAATAAATAAAGATACTGTGTCCATCTACAACAACAAAAAAATTTTTTTTAAATCACTTTAAAGATGCTTAAAGAACTACAGAAAGATGTGGAGAAAATTATATATGAACAATAGCAATAAAATTTAAAAATGGGAAAAAGTTTTAAAGACCAAAAAGAAATTCTGGAGCTGAAAAGTATAATAACTAAAATGAAAAAATCAAAAGAGCAATTCAAATCCATATTAGATTACAGTAGGCAAAAGAGTCAGTGCACTTGAAGCAAAAATAATAGAAATGATCAAGTTTGAGGAAAAAAAAGAAAAAATATCAAAGCAAAATGAACAAAGTCTAAGAGGCCTGTGAGACACTATCAAGTGGGCCAACAAGAGCCTTGTGCAAGTCTCAAAAGAAGAAAAGAGTCAGAGAAAATATTTGAAGAAATGATGGCTGAAATCTTCCCAGATTGGATAAAAGACATGAATATAAGCATACAAGATACTAGATGAACTCCAAGTAAGATGGACTTGAAGAGACCCATAGCAAGATTCATAATCAAACTTCGAAAGACAAAGAGAGCACCTTGGAAGTAATTAATCACATAAAATTATCTTTAAGAAGATTATCAGAAGATTTCTTTTCAGAAACACTAAAGCCAGAAGACAGTGGGGTGATAAATTCAAAATGCTAAAATGGAGGGAAAAAATCCTGTTAACCAAGAATCTTACATCCAGCAAAACTGCCCTTCAGAAGTGAGGGACTAACTAAGCATTCCCCTTCAAAAGAAAAAAAAAAGGTTGAGGAAGTTTGTTGCCACTAGACCTGCCCTGCAAGAAATGTATCTCAAAGCCATATGAAGAAATCGCAATTAAGGTAAATACACGGGCAATCGTAAAAGCTAAACAGTGGTTTATCTCTTTGCATTTTGTTTTCTACATAATTTAAAAGACTGGTGGATTTAAAAGGATAGGCTTATGTGATTAGGCACACAGGTATAACATTATTTGATTGGGTAAAGTTTGAGCCATTGCCTGGTTTGGACTGTCCTGCTGAAGTCTCTGATTATATAAAGAATGTTTAGCTGGCTATTCATGATTGGCTAAGGTTAAGCTTCATTTTCTTTATGTAAGAACCCAGGGCATTCAATCCATCTCAGCCTAAGTGACTTTGACAGTGGATAAACAACATGTTTTCTACCTATACAAGGAAATGTTTGGCCAAAAAAAGGAATGATATCTTGATACATACTATAACATTTATAAAATTCAATAACCAGGGCGCGGTGGCGCACGCCTGTAATCCCAGCACTTTGGGAGGCTGAGACAGGAGAATCTTGAGTTCAAAGCCAGCTTCAGCAATGGCGAGGCACTAAGCAACTCGGTGAGACTCTGTCTCTAAATAAAACACAAAATAGGGCTGGGGATGTGGCTCAGTGGTCAAATACCCCTGAGTTCAATCCCTGGTACCAAAAAAAAAAAATCAATAACATGCTAAGTGAAAGAAGCCTCTCACCAACAACCACAAATGACATTATTCCATGTATATGAAATGTCCAAATTGGGCAAATTAACATAGATCAGAAGTAAGTTAGCATCTCCTTAGGGCTAGGGACAGTGATAGGAGTAGGAAGGTGATAGTCAAAGTGCACCAACTTCTTTATAAGATGATGACAATTTTTATAAATTGATTATGGGCATACTCACACACAACTGGAAACATTCTAGAACCCTTGACTTGTACTCTTGACATGGACAAAGCATATGGTAGTGAATTTTGCCTTAGTAAACATGATTCAAAAAATCAATAGGCCTTTATTTGTGCTCTCTTATATAGAACTTGCAGGCATTCATCTTTATCTTAGGCCTGTCATATTCCCTAGAAATAGATTTGAGCAGTCAGGAAAGAAGGAAAAATAAAGCAAAGGTAAAGTCCAACTTTGGCCTAATCCATGGGGGTTTGGAACCTGAATTGCCTCTAAAGAATAATCCCCACCTTGCATCAAGAGGGTGTTAGGTACCCCGTGTTAGTCAGTCTTTGGCTGCAGCTGGCCCCAGCAGTTGGAGTTGGAAGCTTTTGAGAAAGCAGGTCCACATTAGCTGAGAACACCTACCTAGCTGGTGAGAGTAGTCATGAGTCATTAGAAGCCAAAACACAAAAGCTGGAGGATGAGGGTGCTAACAAAGGCAACTGGGCAGGGCATCAACCATACCCATTTGGTACACCAAGGAAATACTCCTTGTGGCTGGCCAATGTTTAGCTAAGTTAATTCATAATACAATAACATTTATAATAACAAGAACTACATTTAGTTGCCCTAAAATTTGGGAACTGTATATTTGGTCATGTAGCAGAATGTTTTTTAGCCGTTAAAGACATGGTAGCTGGGCACAGTGGCACAAGCCTGTAATCCTAGCAGCTTGGGAGGCTAAGGCAGGAGGATTGCAAGTTCAAAACCAGCCTCAGCAATTTAGCAAGGTGCTAACAAATCAGTGAGACCCTGTCTCTAAATCAAATACAAAATAGGTCTGGGGATGTGGCTCAGTGGTTGAGTGCCCTTGAGTTCAATTCCTGGTACACCCCTCCAAAAAAAAAAAGGACATGGTAGAAAATCATTTAGAAAAATAGAAATAATTTCCAGTAAAGTTGATTAATATTGATGACTGGACTACAAAAGTATTAACAGTATAATCTCATTTTAATTTTTATTTATTTTTTATTTTATTTTATTTTTTGGTACTGGAGATTTAACCCAGGGGTGCTTTACAGCACCAGCACCAGCCCTTTTTATTTTATATTTTGAGACAGGATCTCACTAAGTTGCTTACAGCCTTGCTGAGTTCCTGAGGCTGGCCTTGAATTTGACATCTTCCTGTCTCAGCCTCTCAAATTGCTGGAGTTAACAGGCATATGCCACCACACCTGACTTTATAACCCCATTTTTATAAATGTAGCAGCGTGTATGTTTTTTGGTTTGATTTGGTTTGGTTTCTGTGGGTTTTGTGTTGTTGTTTTGTTTTGTTTGTTTTTCTGGTACTAGGGATCAAACCCAGAATATCTATGTTTTACACACTTTCTTTATCCCTTTTGGGAAGGATATATATAAAAATCTAAGTGATTATTGCTCAGTGGTATGATTATAGCTACTTTTACTTTATACATTTTGTTTACTGTTTATTCTGCATTGCTTTTGTATAAAGAAAAATTAACTTCAAGAAACTTCAAATATGATATATAAATAAGCTAGTTCTCAAATTGTAACTGAAATAGCATGACAATACTCAAATAATGTAAGACTGAAAAACAAGATTACAAGGAAGAATGTGGCTGTTGGAGAGATGACCAGCACATGTGCTCCTCTGCTTTTCACATTCAATTTTTCACTAGACCTAGAGCTGGTTAGGTTAGTGGTCACTAACCAAAATGAATCCATTGATCAAAATATCCATGTGCTAATTTTCAATGGAGTGACCAGACATTCCAGCAACCATCTCATTCATAATGTATTCACAGCCCACGTTCCCAAAGTCAGTCACCTGAGAAGACATAGAAGTTAACAGAAGGTTGTCTGGCGAATACACAAAGAAGATAATCGGGAGAAATATTTCAACCAGGCTTCATGCTGAGACCTGGCACATCACATCAGATACCACGGAGCCTCCCTGTTCACCCTTCCTCTGGAACTCCTGACCACAATGGATAGGATGAAAAACGTGGCCTCAACTTAGGAGCAGCATTTCCACACTGTTCTGCGATTTTGGTGTGACCTAAAGCAGAAAGATGAGGTTTTCCAAGTTGTCTGTCTTGGAAATTAAAATTAGACACTATTAAGATGATTAGGTTGCTAAGGGGAGCAGAAGCTGGGACAGAAAATATTTTCAGGGCAAAAGTGGGCTATTGAAGGCCAATGTGATGAGGGAAAACCCACAGAACCAAGATATCATAAGCCAACAGGCCCCAGCATCCATAAGGAGGCAGAGAGTCCTCAGTCATCTCCAAAAAGTGACTTGGGTTCTTTGTTGCTTCCCTTAATCCACTCACAGATATCCTCCTGACAAACACAAGGTGAGCACATCTTGACTGAAATTCGGTTCCAGCTTCACTCACAAGCGCTACTGCTGGCTGGCGGCCAAGTAACTACAAGCTTACCACACTCAATAACTCTTTGGGACTGACTGAATTAACTCTCCCAAGAAAAGGAGCTAGAGAATGGTTTTCCATGTGCCCCTGTGAATAATGATCCTCTCTCCACTCTGGACTGTAAGATTTCCTGGGGCAAGAGTTTCCTCGGGTTCTGCATACCAGTGTGTATCCAGCATGGGGCCAGTCAATGCTACATGGAAAAATCAACCAATCTTTTTCAAATATTTTATTTATTTAATTTCCTGTGAGCTATTTGAAACATAGTTCACAGGGCTACTGAGGAAAACTTAAAAATAAAACATTTT
The DNA here is from genome assembly GCA_004024805.1 of Geosciurus inauris. Classification (NCBI taxonomy): domain Eukaryota; kingdom Metazoa; phylum Chordata; class Mammalia; order Rodentia; family Sciuridae; genus Geosciurus; species Geosciurus inauris. The sequence continues at coordinate 18,430 of PVHX01009725.1, read as the reverse complement.
AACGCAATTTTAAAAGCCTCCTCTGGGGAGAGAAGAAGTGCCAAAGGTTAAAGTTAATCAACAGCCACTGATCTGCTCAACCACGCCTGCATAATGAGGCTTCAAAAAAATCCAAAAGGACTGAGTTCTATGAACACATGGAAGTTTCTAGAGGGTGGGGATTTGAGGGAAGGCAGGGAAGCTTCACATCCCTCCCCACATACCTCACCCTATGCAGCTCTGCCACCTGGATGCAATCTGTAGCGTTTGTAATATTCTTTACAGTAAATGGGGAAACATAAGCTCTGTGAGCTGCTCTAGCAAACAAATCAACCCCAAGGAAGAAGAGGTGGGAATCCTGATTTATAGCCAATTGGTCAGAGACACGGTCACAACCTGTGCTTCTAAATGGTTTCTGAGGGTAGGGGAGTGGACAGCCTTGTGGGACTGAGTGCTCAACCCACAGGAGCTGCCACCACCTCCAGATAGAATAGCTTATGAACCAAGTTGCATTAGACAACATCTAGCTGGTGTCTGCTGGAGACTCTAGCAGAGAACTGCTTGGCAAGTGAGGAAAAAAACCCACATACATCTGCTGTCAGAAGCATTCTGTGTTGGCTGTGTGAAATGCTGTAGAAAAAGAACAAACACTTTGGTTTGGTTTTTCATGTAGTCCTTTAGCCCAACATCTAAATTCAAATCTAAGTTGTGTCATCTAGTGTTTTGTTTACTATGGAACTGGAACAAACTGTCAAACCTTTCTGCTCCTTGTTTTGTTTTGTTTTGTTTTGTTTTGCTTTTTCACTTGAATAATGAGGACAGTAGGTCATGCCTCATAATCAGTCTACAGATTAAAGAAAATAATGTAGGTAATGTACCTAGCATAGTGACTTGCACCTAGAAGGCTTAATAAGTGTTCAGCCCCTTCAACTAAGACTAGACAGTACTATTAAGTTCACGAGGGTAGCACTTTGCAAAGACAAGTAGACCACCAACTCACATTTGAAAAATACACTGAAGAACATACAAAGGCAAAAACATACAGCAACAGTGCAATTCACAGTAGCCAAAGAATAGAACCAGCCTCGGTGCCCATCAACAGATGAACGAATAAAGAAAATGTGGTATATATACACAGTGGACTTTTACTCAGCCATAAAGAAGAATGACATTATAGTATTTGCTGGCAAATGGATGGAAATGGAGAACGTCATGCTAAGTGAAATGAGCTAGACTCAAAGTCAAGAGTTAAATGTTTTCTCTCCTATGCAGAAGCTAGAGCAAAATAAGGGGGAAAATAGCAGAGCAGGAGTCTTGTGAAAATAGAAGAAAAATCATCCTCTATCTATGTACAATGAGTCAATTTACACTGTCAACATGTAAGCCTAAATAAAACAAGAATAAAAATTTAAAAAAAAAAAAAAAAAAGAAAAAGAAAATAGAAGAAAAATCAGTGGAGTAGAGGACGGGAATTGAGGGGAAGGAAGGAGGCATGAGAAGAAAGGAGGAACAGTAAAATGAAATTGACCAAATTATACTATGTACACATACGAAACAGCAAATTTCACCTTTAGGTATGCCTACAAAGCACCAGTTTAAAAAGAAAGCATTAAATAAATAGACCAGTAGAGGAAGAAGAATAGGGAGAGAGGGAGGGAAGGAAAAGAGGAAGTACTGGGAACTGAAATAGAGCAAATTATATTCCATGCACCTATGATTATGTCAAAATGAACCCCAGTATAATACATAACCATAATGCACTAATAAAAACATTTTCTAAAAAGTTTTTTTAAAAAATGAAATAAGATAAATACATAGCAAATACCCGGGAAAGCATGTAGAATATTTAGAAACCCAGAATAAAATGATCTAAAATCAAAATAACCCCTGGCTGTCTTTCTATAAAGAAGAATTATAAGTTGCTGTTTGAAATGTATCTTTCTCAGGAATTTCTCTCTCCGATATTTTTGCTTTAAGGCACAGATTTAAAGAGTTCATTTTTCATCAACTTGAACCTGGTAGCATAAGCACCTCTTAAATTCAAGCAGGAACACAACGCACTTAACTGTAAATGTTCCTTACAGACAGATCAGAGAGAGAGGCTGTTCTGCAAAGTCAAAATATTGAAGATGAAAGGAAACAGAGAGTACAGCGGTGTCATGAAGTGTTTCATTTTTCAGTTAAGTGTGACGTTCTGGGGCGGGGGGGGGGCGTATCATTATTAGGCTGGGCAGTATCTCCAGGCTGTTGTGGATTTTGTTGCTTTCAGGACTGGACTCACTTAAACCAACTCAAATAGGTGGCAACTCTGTGGTTTTAAATGTTGTTTTAACTCCTAACGGTTCACAGACCTAGACCATAGCAACCAATGTCAAAGAACAAGCCCCTTGAAAAATTGAATGAGGTCAGTGGAACAAAATAAAGCAAGTGGTAGTGATGTACATACCTATGAAATGCCATTTGTCCTGCAAATAAATTCAAGGAGTAAGCAAAACTGAACCTTCTCAAAAGATGGCAGAGTCCAGTCTTCAGTGAGCTTCCTTTGCAGCATGGTCATAGACAAGGACATAGACACGGTGTATGCATGGGGCCACTTGAGTCACGTGGACTATGAATGCGGAACCTGCACTGGTAAAACGAGTTTGCAAAACCATCAGTGGACATGCTGCCATTCGTCCAAGCTGGAGTCTTGATGATCATGATCGATCTAAGCAAATAAATCATACGGTCATATTTTTAGATTCATTAAAATAAACAAAGCATTGGTATAAGGGTCATTTATTAAGAAGGACATTCTCAAACATCTGACAATACTAAAGGACTGACACACCAGAGGCTGGTCCTAGGTATATCATATAGGGTCAAAGTTGCTCTTGCCTGAGACTCCATTGGTAGCTACACCCCTGAGAAATAAAAGAGCTAACTGTGTAAGCTAAACATAGAAGTAGGGGCTTTTAACACAGTGAATTTTGATAAGTTCCACTGCATCCTGACAGAGTGTTCTGAAAACCAGATTATTCAGTAAATGATAGGAACATGTTTCTCTAATGACTGTAATCATTATCTCATTAGGGATAATTAAAATAACTCACGTCTATATATTGCATCACATGGTAAAACCCATTTTCACACTCATAACTTTTTTCAAGTCTCCTAAAATCTCCCTCCATGGGTTGAGCATCAAGATTCCCATTTTACACGTGAGGATATGGGGGCAGAAGGAGTTAATTATCCTGACCACGGCCCAGCCAACATTTAATGTGTTATATAGTCTCACAAGTACACTTGAAGAGCAGAGAGATGACATATATAATATTTCATTTAAAAATGTCTTGGGGTAAGAAATGTGAACACAAAAATGTAACAGAAATGCAGAGGTCATCAGTTGGCCACAAAAGGTCAGTACAGAACAAATTATTATCACTCATTAAGGGAAAATAATTATTCTCTGGACATATCAAACATATTATGACATTATTAAAGCTTAGAAAACCCCAAAGATGGTTTATTCTGTGGAAGTAGCATGTGTTACACATGAAGAAAGAGAAGGTGCTTGCCTTGGTTGCCTGGCTTTTCCTTTTAAAATTCATTGCCTTTGCTTGGTTCTGTTAATTACACTTTCAAGTTCGGTAGCTCAGAGAAGCTGATGTTGCAAGTAAGCGGATTCCAATAAGTTTTTCATTGTTTCTCATAAAGACATGATTTGCAGTTACAATGTTTTCCTTCACACAGTGCTTTCAGATGATCAAATCCTCCCCTCAAGAAAAGAAACAAAATCAGCCAAATTGCCAGCATTTGTCACCTCTGCCACCACTCCAGACAGCTAATTTGCATGTTGCAATGAAAGCTTTTATTAGCTCTTTTTTCTCCACATCTTTATCTTGACTCCAGAATACTTCAATGTGATCTTAAAATAAAGAGATTATACCTCAAGTTCTATGATTTTGAGAATGCCCATCCTATAAAGTTTGATTTGGGGTTTGTTTTGTTTTTGCTACCAGGGATTGAACCCAGGGGTACTTAACCACTGAGCCACATCTCCAGTCCTTTTTTATATTATATTTAGAGACAGGGTCTTGTTAAATTTCTTAAGGTTAAGTTGCTGCGGCTGCTTTGAACTCAGATCCTCCTACCTCAGCCTCCTGAGCCGCAGGGATTATAGGCATGTACCACTGCACCTGGCCCATCCTATAAATTTAATGCAATTCTCACACTGTCATTTTCTCAAACTAGACTGTGAAACAATTTATAAGTATTTTTTCAAATTATTTATTTAATAAGTTATGAAATATCTCTCTAGTACTCAGAATGAGCACCTACTGCAGTTTTTCCTTATTGGAAGTTACTCACCCTCCCTTCTTTCCTAGCCAATGTAAGCAAGATTCTACAATATTAAGTAGATGCATTCAGATTCAAAAGACCCATCAGAAAATTAAATTCTCTAGTATCCTAAGTAACACCTGAGCAGAATCAGAAATGCAAAATAGGGCATTTCTGAAGGGAGGTGGGGGAAAGGATGATACATACAGTGCTTGCTTTCTCATCTTTGAACTGAGCCTTGGTGATTCCCAGACACCAGGAAGAAGTTAGCAAAACTCAGAAGAGTAAAAGCCATAAAAAACCACTATGAAGGTACAATTTGGAACCTGAGGTAGCAGGAAATGGTAGCAGGGAGCAGAACAGACCCAGACACCATGAGTAGAGAACAGGCTGGCAGAAGCTATTTTCCCTCCTAAGAGGCTCTGGAGGTTTCATAGGGCCAACCTGGGAATAGCCAGCTGCAGGAGCAAGCCAATAACTTCAGGATGGGCCAGTCCCTCCTTCCACCTCCATCAACCCAAAAGCCTGATTATTGCAACTGTGGGATACATTTGTTAGGAAAAAAACAATGTGCAGGACAAAGGTGCAAGAAAGTTCCCTGAAAGGAAAGATGCATTGGAATAGGTTCAGGTGGAGGACAACAAGGAATCGTTAATACCAAATTGTGCACAGGGATTTCTCTGCCTTCAAGAGCACAACAAAATACAGTAAACACACACACACACACAAATGGAGAAAATAATGAAACCAAAAGTCAATCAACAAAATTAAGGTCCAACCACACTGATCAAGAACATGAAAGAGAAAATGACCAATATCAGGATTGAGAAATGATCACAACTAGAGTTCCTACTTATATTCAAAAGATAATATGTGAATATTATAAATAATTTAATGCCAATAAATTTAAAAACTTAAATCAGATGGTCTAATTATTTCAAAAACACAAACCTCCAAAGTTCATCCAAGAATAATCTCAATAGCCTAGTATCTGTTACCTACTCAATTTCTGCCAATATGGTTCAGTTTCTAGGGAGGGCTCTCTTTCTGGCTTGCAAATGGCTGCTTTCCTGCTTTACAACTTTCCCCATGAAGAAAACTCCAGATGCAGAGTGATTATTGACTAACTTTGACAAATATTTAGAAGAAATAATCATAAGCTCTTCCAGAAAAAGAGAAGGGGACACTTCTCTACTCATTTTATGAAGCCAGTCTTACCCAGACACTAAACCAAAGACAGGGCTTAAAAGTAAATTACAGGGGCTGGGATTGTGGCTCAGTGGTAAAGCGCTTGCCTTGCATGCGTGAGGCACTGGGTTCGATCCTCAGCACCACATAAAAATAAATAAATAAAGATATTGTGTCCATCTACAACTAAAAAAAAAAAAGTAAATTACAGACAATTCCCCCTCAAAAATCCACAACAAAATCTTATATAGTTGAATCCAAAAATATGTTAAAGGAAAATGACATCATGAGTAGATGGTATGATGACTTAACATGTGAAAATCAGTAATTCATCTAACTATATTTACATGATTGACTCTAGGTACTGAAAAATATTTGACAAAAGTCAACATCAATTTTTTTTGCTGGCAAATTTTATTTTATTTTATTGTTTTAATTTATTTATTCACATGATTGACTCTAGGTACTGAAAAATATTCGACAAAAGTCAACATCAATTTTTTTTTGCTGGCAAATTTTATTTTATTTTATTGTTTTAATTTATTTATTCTACTTAGGTATATATGATAGCAGAATGCATTTTGATTCATTGTACACAGATGGAGCACAACTTTTCATTTCTCTGGTTGTACATGATGTAGAATCACATCATATATGCAGTCATAAATGAAGCTAGGGCTATGATGTCCATCTTATTCCACCATGTTTACTGCCCCCATGTCCCCTCCCACCTCCCTCCCCTTTGACAAAATTTCCTCCATTCTTCCTGTGTCCTCTCCCTCATTATAGAGCATTTGGTTTTTTGGGATTGGCTTACTCTGCTTAGCATGATATTCTCCAACTCCATTCATTTACCTGCAAATGCCATAATTTTATTCTCCCTTATTGCTGAGTAATATTCCATTGTGTATATATACCACAGTTTCTTTATCCATTCATCTATTGAAGGGCATCTAGGTTGGTTCCACAGTTTAGCTATTGTGAATTGAGCTACTATGAACATTGACGTGGTTGCATCACTGAGAAATGCAAATCAAAACTACTCTAAGATTTCATCTCACACCAGTCAGAATGGCAATTATCAAGAATACAAACAACAATAAATGTTGGCGAGGGTGTGGGGGAAAAGGCATGTTCATACATTGCTGGTAGGACTGCAAATTGGTACAATCAATCTGGAAAGCAGCATGGAGCTTCCTTAGAAAACTTGGAATGGAACCACCATTTGACCCAGCTATTCCATTCCTCAGTCTACACCAAAGGACTTAAAAACAGCATACTACATTGACACATCCACTTCAACATCAATTTAGGATTAAAAAAAAAAAAAAACCTCTCAGCCTAGTAGGGATAGAAGATGACCTTGACCTCAAAAAAGAATATTTGAATGTTTTGGAGGGTTCTGAATGTTTGTATGAAATTCTGGTGAAATTCTGAATGCTTTTGTCTAAGATTTAGAACAAGTAATGAACATCTTCTCTCATCACTCCTATTCAACATTGCACTAGAGGTCCTAGCAAGTGAAATGTTTTTAAAATATAAAAGACATGCAGATTAGAAAAGAAGAATTAAAACTCTTTTAATCACAGAAAACTGATTGTGTATGTAGAAATCCTAAGGAATCTCAGAAGTGAAGTTAGTAAGTGTCAGCTCAGGCTACTATAGCAAAATACCACAGATTGGATGGTTTAAATAACAGAAATTAATTTTCTCACAGTTCCAGAAGCTGGAAGTTCAAGAAGTTTCAAGCTGGAAGTTCAACCTGCCAATATGGTTGGGTCTGGTAAAGGCCATCTTTCTGGCTTATAAATGGCTGCTTTCTTGCTGTGTACTCAAATAGCTGTTCCTCTGTTCATGCATATATAGAGGAAGCAAGCTCTCTGGTGTCTCTCTTTATAGGGGAACTAATCCTATCAGGAGAGCTCCACTCACAGGACTTCAATCAAACTTACTTACCTCTCAAAGAACCCATCTTTAAATACTATCACATTGGGGTTAAGGCTTCAATATATGAGAAAGAGTAGGCATGATACAGTCTGCAGCAGAAAGGTTTCAAGCAATATACAGATATCAATTGCATTTCTCTATAACAGCAAGGAACAGTTGGAAGTTAAATTTTAAAAAATAACAGTCACAAACAACAATGAAAGAAATACTTAAAAATTTAACTGATGTGCAAGACATGAACCTTGAAACCTTAAAAAAAAAAATCCTGAATAAAATTATGGAGACTTAAGTATATGAGTAGAGGATCATTTTATGAATCAATTAGCTCAATATTAGTGAGATTTCAGTTTTCAATAAATTGGCTTATAGATTCAATGAAATGTCAATCTAAAATCCTAACATATGCATAAATATATATATATATATATATATATATATATATATATATATATATACACACACACACATAAATATATATGGTTTTTTTCAGAACTGAATAGAGGCTCAAAATCAACACATACATATATGATCAAATTGTTTTTGAAAAAGTGACAAGACAATTTGATGGGAAAGACTATTTTTAACAAATAGTGCTGGAGTAGATGGCTGTATGTAAAACAATGTATGCCTGTGTACACATTGTCTCATGCCTCATACAAGATAAAAAAATTTAACTTGAACAAGATCAGAGACCTAAACAGAGGAGCTACAAGAAACTTCTAGAAGAAAACAGAGGAGAAAATCTTAGTGACCTTGGGTTAGACAAAGATTCCTTCAAGAGGACAGCAGTAGCATAAACTGTAGAAGAATACATCAATAAACTGGAATTCAACAAAATTAAAAACACAAAAACAAAATCAAAACCACAATGAATTACCATCTCACACCCATTAAGATGGCTGCTACTAAAACACACACACACTCACGAAAAATAAAGTAAGTGTTGATGAGAATGTCAAGAAATTGGAAACTTGTACATTGTTAATGGTCATGAAAATAATGCAGTTGCTATAGAAAACAGTGTGGAGACTCCTCAAAAAAATTAAAAATAGAATTACCATTTGACCCAGAAGTCTCACTTTTCGATATATATCCAAAATAATAGGGAACAAGGTTTCAAAGAGACATATGTACAGGCATGTTCACAGCAGCAATATTCACAATATCCAAGAGGTATAAACAACACAAGTGCCTGTCAAGGGGTGAACAAACAAAATGTGACAAATGCAAACAATGGAATATTATTCAGGCTTAATTAAGAAGAAAATTCTAACACATGCTACAACATAGATGAACCTTGAAGCCATTATGCTAAGTGAAATAAGACAAATAGTGTATGATTGCATTGGTATAAAGTACCAAGAATGATAAAATTCATACAGACAGAATAGTGATGGCCAGGGGCAAGAGAGAGGGAGTAAAGAAAAATTATTGCTTAATGGATACAGAGTTTCAGTTTTACAAAATGAAAGGAGTTCTAGAGATGGATGGTGGTGGTGATGGTTGCCCAATAATGTGATTGTATTTAATTCCACTAAACTGTGCCCTTAAATGATTACAATTGTAAATTTTATAAGTTATTTCACCACAATTAAAAATGAATAAAAATTTAAAAATAAAATACTTGCTCTTCAAAAGGACAAAATCAAATGGCAAACCATGGTTTTGAAAAAAATATTTGCAAACCAATATCTGACAAATAACTTGTATCCAATACACATAAAGAACTCTTATAACTTAATAGCCCTCCAAAGACATATTTGAACAGACACTTCTCTAGAGAAGATATATGAATGGCAAATTAAGTACCTAAAAAGATGCTCAACATGTTTCATCATCTGGGAAATACAGGCTATAATCACAATGAGATACAACTACACATCTATTAGATTAAAATTAAAAAGACTAAAATTGATTAAAATTTAAGACTGGCCATACCAACTATTGGCAAGGACATAGAATGAGGGGAACTTATGTGGGAATGTAAGATGGTACCACCTCTTCAAGAAACAGTTTGGCAGTTTCATACAAAGTTAAAGACATACTTAGGATGCACTGAACTGTTTTACTCCTATACATTTACCAAGGAGAACTGAAAACGTGCTCACAAAAAGACTTGCACATAAATGTTCAGAACAGTTATGGACAAAATGTGTATGTCACTTCATCCCCACTGTGATGGTATTAGGGTATAGAATCTACCAGGTGATTAGGCCCATGGGGTGAAGCCCTTATAAATGGGTTTAATGCCCTTTACAACAGACCCAGAGCATACCAGTATATTCCCTCTGCCCCTCTTTCCCCACATCATTCTACAATGTGAAAATACAATGGGAAATTATTCAATCATCAACTCAGCAGACTTCCAGCCTCCAGACCCATTAGAAATAGAGTTCTGTTTTTGACAGGCCAGTCACTGGTCCTTTCTTATTGCAGCCTGAACTAAAACAATAGAAATATTATTTGTGATAGCTAAAACCTGGAAAAATCCAAATGTCCATGAACAAGTAAATTAACATAGTATGGTATATCTATACAATGTAATAAATTTGACGATTGAAAGGAACACATTATTGACCCATGCCACAACAGACAGATCTCCAAACCATTATGCTGAGTAAAAGTCAGGAAAGATTATGTACTGCATGATTTCATTCATATAAAATAACATATCATTTAAAACTAGAGTGATAGAAACTAGACCAGTAGTTGTCTATGAATGGGATAGACAGCGTTATGGTTTAGCTATGGGGTGTCCTCCATGTATGAGACAAAGCAAGAAAGTTCAGAAAGAGAAATGATTGGGTTTTGAGAGCCTTAACATAACCAGTGCATTAATACCCTGATAGGGATTAATTAGGCAACTAGGGTGCAATGGGAGGAGGTGGGTCATTGGGGGCATGCCTTTGGGGTATATATTTCGTCTATGGTGTAGGGAGCTCTTTCTCTGCTTCCTGGTATGATGTCCCCAACTTCTTTCCTCTGCCACACACTTCCACCATGATGTTCTACCTTATTTCAGGCCCCAAGGAATGGAGTAAGCCATCTATAGACTGAGACCTCTGACACTGTGAGTCCCAAAATAAATTTTTCCTCCTCTAATTGTTTTTGTCAGGTCTTCTGGTCTCAGCAGTGAAAAAGCTGACTAAAACACATGGGGCCATGGATTATAAAGTAAAAAAATCTTTTGGGAACAATGAAATGTTTACTGTTATTTGATATAGTGAGTTCATGAGAGTGCACTTAGGTTAAAATTCATCATGCTATAGTTTAAATATGTGCCATATATTGCATATTGCTTACACCTCAATATAGCTATCTTTAAAAAACATATGAAAGGGTTAACAATAAAGCTAATAAGAAGGTACAGAAGAGAGATTCTCTCAACTTTGATGCTGGGAAGTCTTTCTAAATTGTTACCTTCCCCCCCAAAAAAGCACATACCAAAAGCTGAAAAAGTTAAAAATTAATATATTATAATGTAAATTTTATTAAGCAAAGACACTACAGGCAAGCTAACATAGCGGTGGCAGATTGGGAGATGGTAGTTGCAATGTCAAAAACCAACAAGAAGTTACTATATGAAAGTCGAAGGAATTCCTTAAAATCAACACAATTAAGATAAGCAAATACTTCACAGAAGGAAATATTCAGATGACCAACAAGCATATGAACAGGTGCTCAAAGAAATGCCACAGTGGCAAAAATTTAAAAGTTAAATAGTGTCAATATGGGCCAAAATGTGAGAGATGGAGCTCTCCCACGTGGTTACTATGATTGTAAATTAATATGATGATCATCCTAATGAGCAATTTGATAGTATGTAATGGAATCAAATATGTGTTTTCCCTATACCCTCTAACCTTCTCTTCAGGATTCTCACAGAAACTCTTGCCTGTGACCATAAGGAATATATCCAAAGATATTTATAACACAGTCCCTCACAAGATTGTTTGTGGAAGCAGAAATTAAAGGCCAAATAAGAGTCATCAAACAGTAACTCAAAAATATTATTAGTTCTCAATTTTACTTGTAACCAAAAATAATAATGATAATGATAGATTGATTTCATTTAACAAAGGCCAAAACAGGATTTATAATGGAAAAAAAGAGGAGAGAGTGAGGAAGAAAACATCCTGATCACTTTGAAAATAATAAGCATTGTTTTTCTTTGTCTGGGTATGTTGCTGATGAGCTGTGGGTGAGGAGCGAGGTCAGGCAGGGTCTCGTACCCCTGGGGAGCAGCTGGATTGTCAGAGAAGACAATTCGGTTGTTTATGTATTCTCTAGAAGGCTCTGGATGTTTAAATGTACACACAACAGGCTGGACCTGTGATGCGTCTCCACTGCAGGCCCACGTCTGTGCATTTCCCTTATTCAAACTCCTGAGTCCACCACCGTAAGGACAGGTAAGTAAAGTGTAGAAAATACTATATTGCACAGCAACCGAACTGTGACCTCTTGGCATAAACAGCCTTGATGGTGGGCTGGGAACAGAGAAGTAGGGTTCAGCAACACCTAAGGTGCAGACACCAACACAAAAACCAGAAAAGAAAGGGAGATGGTCTCTGCCAGGGAAAAGGACCCTGGGCATGAATCAATAATGAGAGCTCCAACAGCTAGAGAGAGGCAGGAAGCTTGATAGTGGACCCACAGAGAATCCTGCTGGAAGAGCAGTTTGCAAGGGAAAAGACCAAAGACTGTGTGGCAATATCACCAAGGTTTCAGGGGGACAGCGTTGGAGTCAGAGTCCAGTCCTACCATGTACTAGGCTGTGAAAGCTAAGATTCCTATGCTCCCAATTCTCTTCAGAACAGATCCTCAAGACTCTTCTTCGCCTTAAGGGGAAAGAAAAAAATAATAAAAGATTTCAGTGGTTCCTGAAACTAAGATCAATATTTTACGTAAGTTCAGCCTTCATGGCTGCAGGAACTTTTATAACAGGTTTCTACTTTCTACCAAATGATGTTCTCAAAACATGTTTCTGAAATCTCAGAGTTTTAAAGGCAAACGAGGAGCCCCAGCATTTGTTTAAATATTTTGTGTAATTCATTCAGTTTATTCAGTATTCTTATTGAGTATCTTTCTCAAGATGATGATAATTAACTGAAATAATGTATTTCAAGTAAGTTTCACAGTGTCTGAGACATCATCAAACCTGAATAAACATGATTGCTATTGAAATATTTCGTAGTTGCATTAACATTGTTTTTAATCTTATTATCATTATGGTCCTGAGACTGGCTGAAGAGCACACGCTGATATGCTTTCTGTGCTACCTCCTCTGTTTCCAGAGCTCCTTCTTGGTATTTTTTGACATATCATATTTTTTCCCTATGTTGTTAATGTTTTTTTGTTCTCTTTAGTTACACATGACAATAGAATATACTATGTCCAGGTGCCATGGTGCACACCAGCACTTTGGGGAGGCTGAGACAGGAGAATCGCGAGTTCAAAGCCAGCCTCAGCAATGGCGAGGCGCTAAGCAACTCAGTCCAAGCAGGATCCATGGACAGGTGTAATTCATATGCTTTCTGAGAATAAGAGCCTGTCTCTAAATAAAAACACAAAATAGGGCTGGGGATGTGGCTCAGTGGTTGAGTGCCCCTGAGTTCAATCCCCAGTACCAAAATATATATATATACTATGGCATAATTATAAAAGCATGGAATATACATTTGTTCTAATTCAGTCCCCAGTACTTCACCTTCCCCTCCCTTCTTCTCATCCCCTGTTCCCTTCCCTCTGCTCTATTGATCTTTCTACTTGTTTATAGTTTTCTTTTTTTCAATTAGTGTCTTGTGGAGGTACATGATGGTGAGATGGTGGCATAGCCACAGGAAAGTTATGTCAGGTTCATTCCACTGATTTTCTATCCCATCCTTCCTCCTCTCCTTTCATTCCCCTTTGTCTACTCCTCTGATCTTACTTCTATTCTTTTTTTTTATCCACCACCCATTCCCCTTATTTTGGATTAGCTTCCTCAGATCAAAGAAAATATTTGACCTTTGGTTTTTCACAGAAATAGAAAAAGCAGTCATGAAATTCTTTGAAGAAAATAAGAGACCCAGAATAGCCAAAGCAATCCTTGACACATCATATTCTTATAGGAGCTCACGTAAAGTGATCCCTGTGCTACGTTCCTACAAGATCACTGCTATACTCATATATTAGGAAAGCCACAGCCAAGTCCCAACCCCCTGTTCCTGTGAATGTTAACTTATTTAGAAATGATGTCTCTGTAGATATAACGAAGGTAAGGATCTTGAGATGAGATCATCCTGGATTAGAATGGATTCTAAATTCTAAATCCAAAAACAGTTGTCCTTAAAAGACACCAAGGAGTAGAAGATTCTCAGAGGCACACAAGAGAGTGCCACATGGAGATAGAAGCAGAGACAGAAGCCATGCATCCATCAGCCAAGAACATCATGGATTTCCCACAGCTACCATAAGCCACAAAAGGTATAGAGCAGATTCTCCTTCAGAGCCTCCAAAAGGAACCAGCCCTACAGAAACCTTAGCTTCTGGCCTGCAGCACTAGAAAAAAATAAATATCAGTAGTTTGAAACCACCATGTTTGTGCTGATTTGTTAAAGCAGCCCCAGGAAAATGATTGAACCATGTGCCAAAAATCCCCTATTATGATGAAAATCCAGGCCATTGGGGGTTTCTGCAGCCTACAGAGCCTCCCTCTCAGTTGACCAGGAGAGCACCAGGCAGCGCTGCCTTGGCCAGAGGACCGAGGAAGTTCCACTGTGCTGCTAAGGGCCCATCTTTGTATTTCCTGCCTGTTTTCACACTGTGACCAGATAGCCATGTGAACCTCCAATGTTCAGACTTTCAGTGCTTCTATCACCTCACTGCTAGTAAGAGTAGGGAGTGCAGATAATACTGAAGGTAAAAAGGAGGAAGAAGAGGAGAAAAGAAATGGATAAGCCACCTCCCATGACTTCCCCTGCCTCAGCTTTAGCATATCCTGGAGTTTCATTGGAGAAATCCAATCTATAAATATTAACAGAAACCATTGTATGCTTCATACCTGTCATGTACCAGGCTCAGGGCCACATGATTGACAAATATAATACAATTCAATACAAGATCTTGGGCAAGCATCACTACTCTTAATTCAGAAATAAGGAGTCAAACATTTTTTTAAAAGTCTTAAAATTTGGCCAAAGTCATACAGATTCTATATTTTCAAATCCAATATTTAAAGTCAGGTCAGGAGCACTCTAAAGGTTATTCTCTAAATATATTCTTTACCACCACTTTTGGAATTTCTTTGGGGAATACCTGATAAGCAGGATCCATGGACAGGTGTAATTCAGATGCATTCTGAGAACAAGAGCTTGCTGTCTTGACCATCTCCCCTGAGGTAGGACCAAGCAGGGGAGATCATAAAAGAATCACTTTGTCTTTTCTAGTCACATTTACTGTGTCCTCCCAGCTCTGTCAGAGAATGAACATAACCCCTTTTGTTTGATTTCTATCCAAAATACAAGGCATGAAGGTTGCTACAGTTTGGATCTTAAATATCCTTCCAAGGCCCATGTGTTAAAGGCTTAGTCCCCAGTGTGGCACTATTGGGAACTAGTGGGAACTTCAAGAGCTGGAGGTTTTGGATTCTTGGGGATGGGTGCATCTTGGAGGGAACAATGGGATCCCAGTCTCCTCCTATTTCTCTCTCTCTCCTTCTCTTCTCTCTCTCTCTCTCTCTCTCTCTCTCTCTCTCTCTCTCTCTATTTCCCCACCATGAAGTGAATGGTTTTGCTCCTATATGCACTCTCACCATGATGGACAGGCCCAAAGCAAAAGGGCCAACCAAATCATAGACTGAAACCTTTAACACTATGAATGAAAATAAACCCTTTTTCTTTATAAGTTGATTACCTCGGGTATTTATTACAGTACCAGAAAACTAACACAAATATTGAGTAACAAATATTGAGTATGCATGACAAAATTTGAATATTAGTCACTCCCTAGAGACTCCATGCTTCTGTGATTCTCAAGCTGTCCTTTGAGAATCTTTAGATATTTACCTCCTGCTTCAATGTGCAGAACACTTTGGCTCTCTGCTACCTGTGCCTTGGTTTGGGTATATCATTGCTTTTCTAAGAGTGCTTTGCTCAACACTGGACCGGTTTCTCTAGGTTCCCTGATGTAGGTATCCAGAAAATGAGGACAGGCTCAATTGTTTCTTTTTTCTTTCCCTTCCCCTTATCAGTTCCCAGTATAGGCTTTTCTCTCACCTTTATCAACTATTCTGCCCATTTAAAAATTCAGCTGATGTTCACTGTAATTTGGAAAAGTATTTTTTTAAACTGACAGACCTTAGTGTTTATACCTTCATAACTTTATAACTTATTGATACCTTCATCTGCAGAATGGAAGTAGCAAGAAATGCTCTTACTAGTTCTCCAGGAGCACTGGCAAGCCAATGCAATTCTCAGGTTGCAACGTTTTGGAGGGAAAGAATCATGTTCATTCCAACCAATGCTGTCAATACACTCTCCAGTGAATACTTTCCCACAAAAGCTTCAGTGGTACGGGTTCAGTAACAGAGGGGCTGGTCTATATGTTGGCTGTGCTGGATGAAAGGCAGTGTCAGAACTTTACATCCTACAGTGGGCAATAGGATGTCCCCAGCCCTGGGTGTGAGGACAGCTGCCCAGACAGTATGGCTGAGAACAGCTCAGCTCCTCACTTGTAGATTATAGAAGAAAACAGGAAGGGAAATGACCTCCTTTAAAAGAGAGGGGACAGTTGAATGTGGAACAGAACCTTAGAGTGCCCTATTTCCCCAATGCAGGAAGAAGTAAGAATATTTCTGCTGTTATTAAAAAAAAAAAAAGAAAGCCAGGTACTGTGGCGCATGCCTGTAATCCCAGCAACTTGGGAGGATTAGACAGGAGGATCCCAAGTTCAAGGCCAGCCTCAACATAGTGAGAACCTGTTTCAAAATAAAAAAATAAAAAGAGCTGGGGATGTGGTTCAGTGGTTAAGCGCCCCCTGGGTTCAATCCCTGGTACCCAAAAAATAAAAAAAGGCATTTAAGTGGTTTCTGAAAGGAAAATCAACATTTTACCTAAGTTCAGCCTTCAGGGCTATAGAAATTTTTGTATCTAATTTCTGCTTTTCACCAAATGATGTTCTCACAATATTTTTCTGAAATCTCAGAGGTAAAAGTTAAAGGCAAGCCAGGACCTCTGCATTTGTTAAAATGTTTTTTTGTGTAATCCATTCAGTTTATTCTGCTCCAGGAAGACTGATTTTAATCCTCGTATGCAGTCCATTGTGACCCTTCTGCCCACAAAGATAAGAGGAGCAAAGCTTTTACAATAATGTAATATCATATCTGGAAAGGATTCCACAAATCCTCCTGTAAGATTGCTACGAAAAAAATCCAATTTAGCAAAAGCTTTAAACACACACGCACACACACAAGATATAGTATACCTCCAATCTATGAAGCTTTTGGTTGACAGAGGTCGGAGAAAGACACAAACCTGTATTTTCCCCAAAAACAAACCACTTCAGGAGACAGCCTTAATTGGGAAAATTTTTAATAGACATTGAACAAGTTATTAAATGAGTATTAAAATTTTTAGACTTTCTTTTTTCTCCTGTATGTTCTAAATATAAATTGGGAGGGATTTACTTTAGGGATTTCTCAATTTTTTCAGGGAAAACAGACAGCTTTCACAAAATCCATTTTGTTTTCTCTTCTCCCTTAAGATATATTGTATATAATTTCAGAGTAAATTCTGAAATTTTTCTGATGTTTAAGCTGGCTGTTTTATGCTTACAGTATTATCCAGATTTAACACAGAATTAACAAAACACTTACAAAACCAGTTTGACAGTTTGCAGACTGACAGCAGTACAGATAAAACCAGTGTGCCTCCCCCACCCCCCGGGCAGATTTTGACCAACATTATCACAATGACCTTAGCCTGTAAAACAAAATGACCAACTTCCCCCAAAGCAACTGCCCCACTACCTGCTCAGGCTGTTAATCTCTTTTCATTACCTACACTTTTAATCTGCTTTGTCCATGTCCATAGTTGCCTTTGAGCTGCTGGAAAAGAGCTATAGCCATATAGCCATGTGCACCAAGGAGAAAAGAGCAAGCCGGTGCTGTGTGTATGATGGGGAGGGTTTGGGGGCTTTTTAAAACAAGGTCATAATACCTTACTTCTTGTGAGAGCTGAAGAGTGGCATAAATATTTAGAATACAATTCTGTCTCTAGAGAGAAATGAATTGCTTATTTATTCGATAGGAATTTCTTTCATGAAACCAAGTATTATTTGGCAACTGAGTTAACTGCATCCTAACTGATCTGTTTTAAGTCTCTATCGTTATTTGCTAGAGTTTGTTGAAGTCTGATTTACTCACAGATTCAATCTACCTCTCTTTTTGATCCTATCACCTGTTCTACTGACCATTTTGGTCTTGTTCCATTCTGCACACACAACAAACTCACTCATTCACAAAAGCTTTGTCTAGGCACTTGGTTCTTCACCAGCCTGCCCTTCCCTGGACCATCTTCACTCCCACGTGTCCTGACCTGAAGCCCTCTGGCTTCACGTCCTACCATGTACTGCAGTCAGAAGTACCTGTCTCATCTCCCTTCCAGATGATTCTCTCTAATGCCAGAGCCTTTGCATCACCCAGAGCTTACAAACAGGTTCTTAGAGACACAATATGTAAAGACCTTGTGTAGCACAAAGACTGACCAGGTATTTGCCCCAAGTCAGCCTTATTATTAATCTCTTGTCCACCACCACCTACCTATGGACTAAATATATTTTATTTTATTTTATTTTATTTTATTGGGTACCAGGGATTAAACTCAGAGGCACTTGACCACTGAGCCACATCCCCAGCCCTATTTTGTGTTTTATGTAGAGACAGGGTCTCACTGAGTTGCTTAGCACCTCGCTTTTGCTGAGGCTGGCTTTGAACTCGCAATCCTCCTGTCTCAGCCTC
>PVHX01009724.1:62930-74717 GCA_004024805.1 Geosciurus inauris | reverse complement strand
GGGGGGGGGGTGTATCCTTTGGGTAATCATCATGGTTCTTTGGTCCAAGGACCTCAAATCTGTTTTCTAACATTTTTGGAATGTCTCAGTTCCATGATAAAGCACCCAGAAGGAAAGAGTCCATTGAGTCTGTCATTAAGTCTGCTTTTGGCTGCACGTACAAAATACTCAACAAGTCACTTGAACATAAAACATTTATTATTTCCAGAACAAGAAGACCAGAATAGGTGATTCCTAGGTTGTACATGGAATTTAATGATATTTACAAAGACCCATTTCTTTCTAAGTTTCTGCTCTACATGTCTTTAATGAAGGGTTTAGATTTCCCCTGATGACCTAAAAATACCTGCAGATGCACCAATCATCATAGCTTTTTGAAACCACATCTCAAACAGAAGGAGATATGGGGAGTAATGGCAGAAAGAAAAAGGGGAAGGGCTTTCTTCACAATTCTCCTTATACCCCATTGGCCAGAACTGGCTCTAATATCAGGCTTATATGCTCAATAAGTGACAAGTGAAAGGGATTATCCATGATCTACTTGTAACAGTCAGGAGAAGCCACCTCCTGGAACTGAGCACACTGCCACCCAACAAGAGGCATTTTCTCAAATACAGAAGAAAGATGAAAAAAGGACAGATACCCACTAGTGTAATCCTCATTAAGGTACAAAAGGAATAACACAGTTCCTTGTTACCATTTTGTCTTATTCTAGTCAAATATTTATATATTTACTGTGAAACCCAGGCCTTTTTAGATAGTACAAAAGTTCTTTATCCGATTTTTAAGAAAACCTGACAAGGTAGTCTGGTTGAAGTTTTCAACCTTCAGTCAGAATTAACTTTCCACCCCATTGCGAGAGGCCTATAAAATGTTTGCATTAGGTAAAGCACTAGTGTGATTTCTCTAAATAAGTTTGCCATTGTAAAATGCACATTGTTTTAAAAAGCTAGATTTTAAGTTGGTTTATAGAACTTTGATTATATGTTCTGATAGAAATGATCAAACATCATGATCAGTCTTCAAGCTGGCCCCCCAAAATCCCATGCCTCCCAGGAGGTCCCTGGCCTACAAGTTGACTATACCCTTCACTTATATTAAATTGTTTCCTGAATGATAGCTACAAGTTAAGCAGCTGTAAGTCTTGGGTCACCTCTATAAGTACTTGGAATTTACCCCCAAACTCTGGTGTTATGCCAAACAACTTGTGTCCTAAAGCAATCTAATCAGTCCTTTGCCATAGTTGAAACTTACTTCTTTGATGTCTCAATGAGCTCATCCTTAAGTATTTGAAAGAGATACAGTGCCCTTCCTGCAATTGTCACTTGGCTCAGAGCCATGCGGATTTGCTGCTTCTGATCATGTAATCCACATAATCAAAAGTTTTTCCACCTCAAGAGTCAGCCCATTCTGCTTTATTATTTCATGTTGATTGCATCAACCCAGGTACAATCAATGCCATGTGGCATCCCTTGCTTCAGTAGCCTGCTATCTTTAGGTGGTCAAAAACATGAATTCTACTTCTTTCTTTGGGGGATCTGTCTTATTTTATGTAGTTTTAAAGACAACAGTTGGGTGCTTGCCTTGGCAGCACATATACTAGAATCAGCCTCTGCATAAATATGACATGCAAATTTGATAAGCATTCCATCATTTTATGTGTAACTTTTATGTTCTCAGAGATTAAAATAATTTCAAATTAAAAGAAGACAAAAATGGTAATAGTTGAAAGGCTTAAGGATACTGACCAGTTCCTTTTTGTTATTAAAATTCTTGTTTGTTTAATAGGATGCTTTGAGCATCACTTAGAAACATTTGGTTGCTGGTAATAGGCACCTGAAAACCAGTGGCCCCAACACTTTGGGGATTACTCTTCTCTGTTACAAAAGGTGTCATAGGCATTGAATGCCTGTGAATTTCTTCTCTTTCTTGTTTCTGCTTCAGTATCACCAATTCCAAACTCTGGTAGCAGGCGAGAAGTGGGATATAATAAGAGTGGAGAATGAAGAGGTGCCATCAAAACGGAAATAGGCAAAAAAAGAGGAATCCTTATGGGAACAACATGAAAGAATAAGGAGACATCTCTGGTAGTTACAGTTTGTAAACATATATTAACTAGTTCAGTGGGACTGCCTATGGTGGAATCCTTAAACATTATTTACTAAGGTGTCACCAAGGAACTTGGAGCTTTCATCTTTCTTTAATTTATGTCACAGATTGTATTCATATAAATTCCACCTCTTATCTGTTTCTCATCATGCTGAATTTCTATCAATGTTTGTTAACCCTGAGGATAGACAAAACTAAAATTAGCTCCACTTCAGTCTGAAGGGGGAAATTTTTTGCAGATAAAAACAGTCTCTTTAGGTCTTGAAGTCTATGGTAGTTGATTAGTCCCTGCAGTAGGGAAAATTAAATTTTGTGGTTGAGACCCAGCGTGCTTGGATGGTTTAATAATACTATGGCTATCGTCCAATGGCTGACAACCAAGAACCGAGGTACGCTCTGTACTTTACTCCCTCGTGCAACACCTGAAAATCCTGGGGCGAATCAAACAGAAAATTAAAGCTCAGACAACCCTCACCTGCATACCATGCATGGTATAAGGAACTCATTTTAATGTTTTCTGGCTGAAGTCATAGGGGATCGAATACAAAAGAATGGTCACAAAGGAATCCTGGTAAGTTCTTAAAGCACCTTCGTTTGTGATGTTTTTCCCCTTTCGAGTTACTTGTAACTTTAACTGTGCTTAAGTTAGTGATACTTTTTCCTCCAAATTCTATGCTGTACAAGGGCCTCCTTAAACACAGAATAACAACACAACGACAACAAAAAGAAGAACAAAAAAATCCAAAACTTAGGAATGGATATATTACATATGAAGGGTGGGAATGTTCAGAGACCAACATTTGAAATTTAACTCTATCCTAGAACTTTTCTAGTCCTAAGCAGAGACTACGTTACAATAGAGAATTCAGTGACTCCATGATTATAAATATTGTCCAGTTGATGAGGCCAACCAAGTACTTCAAAGGACCATTTGCAAACAGATCTTGGATTTTTTTAAGCATTAAATCTAAGCCTTATTTATTTATAGGATCTATTATTTATTGGCTCAATGATTTTCATTGCATTCCCAAAGAAATTCCAGGAGAAAAGTTTTGGCATTTTAATTTATTTATGATGCAAGTGATTTGTGGATAAGGACAGAGATGGAGAATAATAAACTGAAAACAACAGAGGATAAGGATATTTACTAGCTTTCAATTGCTGATAAGTATCATTCCCTAAACTGAGTGGCTTACAACACACAAATATATCATCTCACAGTCTGAAGGTCAGAGGTCCTAAAGTCAAGGTGTGGGCAGGGCTAAGTTCCTTCTGGAGTCTCTTGAGTGAAGCATCTTTCTCTCTGGTTTTCACACTTAGGCATTCCTCTTATCTGTACCTCCTGATTATACTGGGCCCACCTGGCTACCCCAGGATAACATTCTCATCCTAATACCCTAATTACACCTGCAATGTACTCCTGCCCATATATATACATATTTATTTATTTATTTATTTATTTATTTATTTATTTATTTTGAAATAGGGTTTTTCTAAGTTGCTTAGGGCCTCTGTAAGTTGCTGAGGCTGACTTTGAACTTGTAATATTCCTGCCTGTAGTTAGGGATGGTAAGCCTCCCGAGCCACTGGAATTACAGGCATGTGCCACCGTACCTGTTTTATATATATATGGTAACATATTCACACATTCTGGAGATTAGGGTGCACACATTATTCAGGCTACCCTGGTATGTGTGAAATCTAATCTCTAATTGAATTGATGATTCTGGGATGTGTGAAATACAATTCTTGTAAAATTCCCTATTCTATACTCCCTATAATACTGTGAGAATTCTTTTCTAAAATTTATTTATGAAATGAAAGCAATTTTATCTCTGATTTTTAAAACTTCAAGAGCTTCCCATGATGTCAAATAAACTGCAAATACATGCTCAGTTAGTCATCCATTCAAAGTCTTTCCCATGTGGACCCAACTCACGTTGAACTATTATTTCCATTTAAATCACTCACCTCAGGGTTCATTTTCTCTTACATGAATCTTTCCTTAACCCGTGCCCTCAGCCAGTTCTAAAATAAGGTCACCACCCAACTCATTCTACAAGGTCTATTTCATATCCCACCATTTCCTATAGTTTCCCAGATAGTTAATTTTGAATTGTCATTATTTAAAAAATACAACATGTGCACAGGATGTTACATTACAGAAAGAATCACATACATGATCTCCTTTTTTATTTTTGGGTAAACTCTATATGGAGGGAATATTAGTTCATCTTTTCATTCCAAATGAGGGAACTTGGGCTCAAACAAGTTAGGGTGCTTGGTGAAAGCTGGAGCTTCTTTTCACTCTTTTGTATCACCTTCTCATTCTGACATCTATGCCATGATTTACATATCTCTTTCCTTGACCTTGTCCTCCAAACTTTGTTTCCCTATTGTGTATTAGTTGTAGCCTGGCCTCATAGTTCTGTCTATGCTAGTCTGCCATTCAGTAGACTCTTGGGAAAGAAATCATGTCTTTCATTTTAGACCCCATGAAAAAAGAATTAGCATTTATCAAGTGCCTATTGTATACAAAGCACTTTTCTTATTTATATTATTGATGCCTCACAATTACTTTGTGAATTCATTTCATTTAATAGATGAAGACATTGGAATTTAGAAAATTACGTAAATTTCTTTGGATACACAGCAAGTCGGCACGATATTCAAACCCATATTCTTTCCATATGCCTCACAGCATACACACTCAATAAATTTTTCTTGAAGTGAAACAAATATCACTGTAGTGTAACTATTGTGAAATATGCTTCCCTTAGGGAGATGGTAAAGTGAGCATGGAATGTGCCTTGAGGTGACGCTCCAGGAGTATATTCTGAATGCCAGCACCAGGGGGACAGGGCATTGGGAGAGAGGGTTTTGTGAATACACATATTTTGTGACCATCAAAATACCCTCCCTTATCAGAAACTATGGATAGAGTCAAAGCTTGCTTGGGGGGGATGGATTTACCCTATGGTAAATAAAAAGTACCTTACACTCAGTTAGCCAGGAGAAATGATTTAGTTTTTATTTCTGGATAATAATTGAATAACACTTTGGTATGTGATTCATTGCCAAGTGGACACTGTTGGTTTCACACAGCTGTAGTTTGGGATGGTAAGCGCTATTTACTGGGAAAATGATAATGCAATTTGATGTTGTACTGAACCCAAGGGCGAGATAATTTCTGTTGTGCTGTATCGCAGGCCTGCAGTTAAAGCCTGTTTGGCCAGCCTGTTGGTAGGGCCTGTGTAGTTGATATTAATTCACAGGATTTCATTAGAGAAAAGGAAAGTTTACCTTGTTTTTCTATTAAAGCAAATGGTGCAAAGATTTAGCCCAAGTGACTTAGTATTTTCCAGAATCATGGTTTACTTCCAAGCATATAGAATAAGTTCTTCCCCTTTGGACTTATTCAACTGAAATGTTTACACTTTGATTCAGTCATCGTACTCCTGGGAATGCACACTAAGGAAATGACTTAAAATAAGAAAAGAAGCAGTGGACATATTTTTGCAACATTATTTATTATCACAAAACATTGGAAAAAACCGAAATGTCCAGCACTCAATAAATGCCTAACAGATTTTTGCACATTTCCTAAGGGAACCATCATGTTTCAATCAAATCATAATTATGGATACCATTCAATAAACAAATAGACAAAACCATGTAACAATATGAGAAATATTTAGGATGTGCAAGTCAGTGAAGAGACAGAATGCAAGTCTCGCTAAAGTACTCCATTTTATAGCTGAGGATATAATTCACAAAGCTGAACCATGTCCCTCTAGCCAAGCATGTCATGTAGTCCAGGCTAGTTCACCAAATCCTCAATCTCCTCCCATTATATGACCAGGGATTTCTAAATGTTTCCCAGCAAGTGAGAGATAGAGGGAGGGTTCTGGTCCACTTGAATCATCTCTCCATGTGTTGCCAGTGGCTAAAGGTTGCTGACTGCTGAACACAGCATTATTCTTTTCTAGTCATATCCAAGGAAAGTGGCTAAGGGGAAGTCAGCCCCAGTAGGTTTTAAAGGAGTCAGGGTGATGTGTGGTCTCCTGTAATACTTGACCATGGGGATTACTCAGCAAAATAGAGGAAGCCAACTATCCCCGCAGAATATGAAGATGCCCCAGAATAGTAGAGCTATGAAAGTTTCCAGTATCAAATGCCTTTGAGCCAATGTCAGTGGAGAAAGAGCTGCTAGTGGAATTGTGGCTATCTTAGCTAAAGCCTATTGGACACAATGGAGCTATATTCTCTCCAGTGGAAAAAGTAGGCTGTGGGAATTAAAGTTGCTTTGGGGACAGAGCTGATTAGAAATCGCCAAAAACTAAGGAACTTCTGGTAGAACCTCTAGGGTTTTGTAAGATTTGGCTACATTCCCTCTGCTATGGTCCTTAGCAAGAGGACCAGATTGGAGCCCTCTTCTGGGCATTGTGAAGTCCTCAGAGAAAGACATTTCCGATGGCCTACTCACTGAAGAGAATTCATTCATCAGTAGCCTGAGTCCCAGTTGCATGAGTCCCTTGTACACTCTACACTTTGTTCACACATACCCCTCCTAAGGTACAATACTGGTTCAGAATTAGTCCTTCTCTGATGTAGAACCAATGCTCCCCCCTTCTTCTCCTCACCTTTACTAAGATCAGGCATGATCTTTTAGTTTCAACACTGCTATACTTTCATCATTGTTTACCATCTTGGAAATAAGATTTCAGGAATTTATGGCTATTAGGCCTTCATGTAGCCAACCCAACCTACTCCCTCCCTTCAAATCTCAGGAGAAGGGCATGAATTTATGTTTCTTCCGTCCTTACAAAATCTCCGAACATCACATGTAGGTTTGTCTACTAATTTTCCAGAATTTTCATACAGAAGAGGGAGCTAGTTTTGTTCAAACCTAAAGTTTCTCTTACTCTTTTTTGTTCAAGAAAAAGAGAAATCTGGAAGTTTTACTCCAAGATATCCCTGCCTATATGGAGTAGTATCAACTGAACCTTGACAGAAGGAGGAGGAAGACAAGAAGTATGAAGAGGAGGAAGGAAAAAAAAGAAAGAGGGCAAAAAGTGGAGGGAAAAAAAGAGAACAGGAGAAAGAAACTGAGTTGAAGAGAAAAAGGGGGATGTTTATAAAAATTGTAGTAACTATAAAAGTACTACTCAAATGAAAGAGGTTATAGAAAAAGAGAGTAGATGGTGAGGACTTTGGTATGGATCTTGTTTTTTCTTTTCAACATTTCTTATACTTTGTTATTATTTGTGTACTGGGGTGAAGAAGCATTGCTCAGAGTCTCAAATTCATTTGCTATGGTATTCAAAATGGTACCCTAGAAAGTTTTGACTGACAGAATGTGATCTATATTCCCACCCAGCTCTGTCATTGAATTATGTGACAGACAAGTTACTTAACTTGTCTATGCCCAAACTGATCATTTATAAAAGGTGAGATCTCTGACAGATCACATTTAAATCACATTTTCATTAGCAACTGCCATGGATATTTATGATACCTATTTAAATTTAAAGTGAACCAAAGAATAGGTAGCAAATTTGGTTAGTATTATTGTTATATTTGTTGAAATGGAGATATCAAAAGCAAAATTTTAGTCATTCCAAGATATTAAAAGATTAAAGGATCACCAAACAGATGCTGAGTAAGAATTGGTATGTAGAGAGTAAACAGCCAAGAAGATAAAAAAGACTAGTACACTTTCGAAAACCAGAGAAACCAATCACTAATTTCAACACCCCACCCAGTGTTTGTGATATCCACAGAACCCTTACCATGTACTCTTTCTTTAAAATATTTTTTTAGTTGTAAATGGACACAATGCCTTTATTTTATTTATTTTTATGTGGTGCTGAGGATCAAACCCAGTGCCTTACTCATGCTAGGCAATCACTGAACCACAACCCCAGCCCCCCTACCATGTATTCTTTTGACGATTGCTTGCAAATTATTGTTCTGATGAACCCAAGGGGTTCCTCCAACTTGTAACAGAAGCTACTTTAAAGGAGCAAAGGAGGAAGAGAAGAAGAAGGACCTGAAGGAGGAGGGCCCCCACCACACAAATTTTGAACTACTGCAAGGAGGGGGAAGGGAACCTTCAACTAGAGCAACTCCATTTTCAGCCTTCTTATATGTGGGTACTTTGGACAAAAGAAATTGCTCTGGGGGGCGGGGAAGAGTTTCATTACTTTAAAATAGCTTTTAAAAGCTCCAGTCAGTATTATGCGTGTACATTTTCATTACTTATTTATGCCTCCATGAAAATATGGCATCCAGGACAGAACAGAATGGTGTAACCCATCCAGAGAATAGTGAACCTTCAGATGACACTTTTCATACTTAATCCAAGAGGGAGATACTTTGATTTTCTTGTTTGTTTGATTATCTGTTAGGGCAGTCACAAAACTTGTCTTTCTACACTTGTAGGAACTATCCTCTGGGAAGAAGCATAAATCTGGGTGAAGCAGTTCCTGTAAGCTTCAAACAATGACAAAGAAGGGCCTTGGCTATGAGCCATCAGTGGGACCACTGCAGGTGGCTGGAGAGTGAGGGTCCTTGAAGGGGTCAAACCTCACTATAGTGAATGCCACCTCTTGCATCACCTAAGTTCTTTGTTTTACATAGTAAAATTTACTGTATTTGGAATCAGCTTTACCAGGATTCTGGTTCATCTCTTTTCCTGGGGAAATTTATAAGAAAAAGGTCAGTGAAGTACTTGGGCCCAATCTTCAGCTTTTTCTGTCCTCTAGTTGCAGGAAATGAGAGTCTCTTTATATGCTGCCAAAGAAGCCCTCTGTTTTTCACATTTAGACTTAAATTTGTGATTAACCAGCCACAGGAATTTATTATATTTTTCCAATGCATTGATTGCCGAGCAACAGCCATCCAATTTCTTAGCTCTTATAAGAACTACCTCTTCTCTCTACCACATATCTAACTTATCCAATGCCAGTGCATTTCCTTCCATAGCATCCTTTCCAGTTCACTGCTTTTGAAAGCTTTAAACATTCTCTTGTTACCATATTCCAGTATTGCACCTATTCTCAGTGACAGGTTCTCATTGCCAGCCAGACGGACACAGATCCAGCTCCAAAATCTCATTTGCTTCTGCTTCTCAGGAACACTCTTGGCACTAACTGTTGGAGGTTGGGAGCCCTGGAAACAGACTTTAGGATGGAGATTTGAATGTAAGACGTTTATTGTGGAATGCTCTTGGTAACAACACATTAAAGGCAGGAAGGGAAGCAGAACTGGGCATTAGAACAAATTGAACCATGAAGCGGTTCCAGCAGAGACTTGGACTGACCCCACAGGAATGTTGAAGTGGAGATGATCCGTCAGAGATGTTCTTAAACGAGCTACCCCAAGGGAAAAAGCAACACTTTGCCCCTTTCAGTAAAGAGCCTAGGGCCTTACTTGATTGTAAGACATTAGCAGCTATAACTCCCAGCACCTGGGGAATGAGTAGTTCTATTTATACTAGCAGGATCCAGGCTGTACATAACACCATCTACTACAACACAAATCTTATACTTTTTCTACAAGAGTGTCATGTGTGACTCAAGTCACTGATGTTCTCTCCCTGTTAGGAGACAAAGACAAGGAATCATACTAGCCATGAAAAAAATCCTTCCAGTACACTGAACTGTAAGTAAATCTTCCTACACTTAACTATGACTTTTCAGTCAAAGCAGCATATAAAAAAAGTGAGAGAAGCTTCATTAAACAAGACTCAGAAATAATATTTATGAAAGATGCTTAGTTCAGAACATTTAAAGTATTATTAGCTAAAGGTCATCACAGGTATAAAGGGTGCGTTCATTAAAGTTAATAAAAGTTCATTATCACCCTAAAGAAACTAACTAAAGAATAAAGAGTTTCAAGCCAGTGGCAAAAGCTAAAACTAGTAGTGAAGATTGGATAGCCTTATGGTTTATTACTGGGAAAAATGTGGGAAAGCTTTATTTGGAGACATTCAAAGACTAAGGTATATTTTTATTTTTATATGGTTTTAATATGGTAATAATAGTTACCCATCTGTTGAGTGCCTACTTAATAAATTGAGTAAAATATCATCTTAGGCATTTAGATATGCAATTTTCCTTTATATACTCTTCTGTATTTAGCACATGTAATCAATTCAATTCCTACACACTCCAGGATATGTATTATAACACTTCCTCTGTTGGATATAGGGGCATATTCCAGAGTTAATTAAGAATAAAAAGCTTTGAATATACAGCCAATTGATAACTATTCCTCCAAGCTAAATGCGTCCTCACTTTATTATGTCCTACAGTATTTGAGAATTACACACTTATGTGTACACAGCATGAGGAATGCTATGAAGGAATAATGTTTCCAGATCCTGCCCTAAAGATCATTCTCATGACCTTTTAGAAGGTCTATCATAGAAGAACCTATTTTAGAAGAACCTATCATAACTAATCTATGATAGGTTTTCACAAGCAGCATCATATATGATCACTAAGACCCTGCAATTTTATTGATTTATTTATTTTGTAGCACTGGGTATTGAACACCAGGCCTCATGCATGCTAGACAGGTGCTCCACCCCTGAACTATATCCCTAGCCCTAAACAAAGATATATTTCTGTAAGCTTTTCTTATCATATGAATCCTGATTTCTATCTTTAGTAAACTTTTAGTAAATGCCTGCTAGTATTAGGCAAAATATTTTAAAATCTTAAAATCCCCTTCCCCCTCCCCCCCCAGATTAGTACATGCCTCAAATTGATTTGTTTTCTATTTCCTTTTGGCTGTTAGAAAGACCTTCTCTAATATCTCCACTAATGAAAATAATTAAAATAATACCATAAATAAAGTACGAAAGTCAAGAATTTCCTGCAGTTCCCTTTTAGGTAGAGAGGAAGTTTAAATTTCTCCTCCAATATTTAATGAAACACACATGCACACACAAACAGCAAGACACTCCCACCCCCCTTGTCTTGAATGATATGCTGTAATTATTGGAATAAATCAATCTTCTTGAAAGAGAGATCCAGTCATGACTTAAATTCTCAGAGAAGAATCGCACAATTGTAATTTCAACAACTGTCATTGCCTGAAGGCTAATTTACTGAAGTTAATGTGTAGGGTATAATTGGCAAGCTAAAAGATGCAGGCCCAAATCTTCAGAAAACAACTAGTAAGTTTGTTGAGCACCTTTTTTCTGGTAGTCTTCATAAAGGAGATGATCAAGACAAATAAAAATGAAGTAGAAACAGAAAGAAGTGGTGGAGTTAGGAATCAGCAATCCCAAATCTAAGCACAGAGGACATCGCTTTACCTGACTGCCTAGAGCACAGGGTTGGGGCCTCTTCCTAAGTCCACATGGTTCTGGAGGAGCTGAAGTCATAGATGGCTCTAGAAGTGGCTACAAGCCGCAGGCCTGATCAATTATAGTCTTCAACCATCCTAGTCACAGTGAAAGGCACAAGGAGGGAACTCGATCCTAGCCAGACCTTTGAAAAACCTCATTCTGGAACAAATTTCTGACTTCACTTGAACATCTGATTCTAACTATGCCTTAAGTTAGGCCAAGATAAGTCAGCGAATGAGCCTTCCATTCCGCCCCTCGCCCCCAAAAAAAGACACACACACACACACACACACACACACACACACACACACCTGGGC